>JABCKD010001224.1:0-21060 GCA_013186415.1 Fusarium sp. NRRL 66088 | reverse complement strand
ATTAAAGCCACTGTATATAAACAGGGCATGGATCAATAATTGAAGGCTGTAATTCCTTTCTGTGCCAATCTGAACTACGTCGACTTGTTTAGCAAATACTACCGCGTTGACAACGAAAATGCCACTCGGAACACCACGACTGAATCCTTATAATAAGATTCTATCACGGCTCTTCGAATTTCTGGCTCTCTTCTCAATCCTGAAGAAAGCTGCAGGCCCTCATGTCATCACCAACCACGACTCATCCACCCTAGAGGCAACCAGGCGCAGATTTCTCAAGAACCTCTGCTTTATCTGCGATTATAAGAAAGGTGGCGACACCACGACTTCTATAGCAGTCGAGAACCGACCTGATTGCTTCATGTTTTGGATAGCCGGGAATGTCACCCCAAGTCCGAAAGTGGTTGAGTTCTTGAATGGTGTTCTCAACCATCTGCAAGGGGCTGAGGCGGCTGGCCCTGCACAGAAGAGAAGTTTGGAGGTTAAGCTGACTGAGGATTCCGTCCAATTCAGTACTCCCAGACTCAAGAAAGAGTCCAGAATGTTATGTAATGCTGCAAAGAAATGTCAGAGTTACTTGTCGACCGGAATTTCCGGTTATTCAGCTGGTGGTCAGGCATACACCATTCAACCTCATAATGCACCGCGCTGACTGATATACAGACCTCGAATCTCTCAAGAACTGGTTGACCCAGTTCGAATTCAACAACACGGCGGATATCTTATCGTTATGCCAGGCCACTTATCGAGCCCGAAGAGATCACCAGCTGAGAGCCCTCCAGGTTCTTAGTCGTGAGGATGGAGCAGCCGTTGAGCATGCCAAAGCTTTCAAAACCGTGGAGCATTTCGTCGGACGCCTAGCTGAGCGGATTCGCGTACCAAAGGAGCTTGTCGAGGACGCCAGTCGGCTAGGTACGCTGCTCAACAGCTACCGTGTGGCCGCCATTCCTGCCCCCCCTCCGGAAATCGTCCCCCCGGCTGACGGGCTCACCAATCTGAATTCGATAGCCAAGCGGATGCTCAGATCCGGAGACCCAAAACTTCACGACTTCCAGGAGTTTCTTGCCACTTTAAACGAGCAAATGGGTCTTGAAGACAAAGTGAGGACGATGTATAATAGGGGGGACATTCAGCCAAGTGTCCACGCGGAACTGCAGATGCTGGAATTCTTCCACCGGGGAGACCGCGTGTTTTTCGAAAATGATCGCTACATCGCCTGCAGCAAGCTTGCTTGTCTCGGCTGCAGGCTCTACTTCAGACACCATCCAGGCCGCTTCGTGGAGCCCGACTCTCATCAGAAGGTGTACATCAACTGGCGCCCAATCTTGCTCCATGAAGGTCCAGAAGATCCTCTCTTCCCGGAGCAGAAAGCAGTTCTCAGTCATGTGAGCCAAGGTATCAGCAACTTGCTCGAAACCGATATCGCGGTTCAGCAGATGAATGCTATTGCACAACCGGATTCGATAACCAACATAACGGTATCTGCCGATTCAGTATTTGACTCTTCCGAGTTTGAATATGAGTCCTCTGAAGAACATGAGACAGATGAAGGTTAGTTCTGTATAGGTCTTATGCTTATCAGGAACCTGACAAGGATAGAAGCGCCAACCCCGGCAACCGAGGTAGGCTTGAACGATGATGAAGAGCCTGCCGATAGCGATGGAGAATCCGAGGGAGGGGTGGCATTATGAAGTTGCGGAAGATATAGTTCGGAAGATACGGGTTGGGAGTTGGAATCGCTCTTGGAGTTGGAGGCTATCCTCATTGTATTGTCGACGTGACTTCGAGTGTAAATGAATCCACGTGAGAGAGCATCTCTCTCGACCATGACATGTACCCCGTGGTGTTTCTACATTATTTAATGTATTGGTGCTGCTTCTAAACAATTACTTCGTCTCGAGAAGTTGTCCCGGCCCAGCTTTACCTTTGATGATACCATGTCGTGGTCAAATGGCGGCTTTATTAGACGAAATGGGCCACCATGGCGATGATAGATATGGACAAGACTTAATGTAAATATGTTGTCACAAAAGCCAATGGATGCTTGACCTGAACATAGCCATGCTTTCTGAAATGGTCATAGGAGGTAGATGTAGAGGTATCAAAGAGTGTCCATTAAAAAACTAACAATTACGCTAACACGCTACCACAGTTCCAATCATCGCGCCCTCTTCTTTCCACCATGGACTTCCCGCAGGTGCCGCGGAAGGTTATCATGGCGCGTGAACATTACTGGACAGAGAGGACACTCGCAAGACTTCTTCGACTGGTGCGAGTTGAAGTGCTTGCGCATCTCCTTCTGCCAAGCACTCTTGTGTAAACAACCAGGCCAAGGACAGTAGACAGGTTTATAGTGCGACCGAAGATGCTTGCTACACTCAAGTTAGCATGGGTACAGATACAAGTTTGTAAGTGACGGGTGAGCGTACGTTCTCCTGGAGTTGCTGCCAAACTGTTTGCGGCAGTTCCCCCAGTTGCAAGAGAATATTCCACCTCTTACACATTCGTCTTTTTCCATACGAATGAGAGGATCTTCTTCGAACTTGGACTTGCCCCTGTTCTCTGATCCCGAGCTGTTTCCACCAGATGTGTCGGCAGAGGAGGACTCCACATCCGAGGTAAACGAGTGTAGTTGGGCCTGATCATTGCTCAAGACCTCACCAGGGTAAATCAAAGAACCAACATCATTACTGGTGGAGGGCGCTGGGGTTCTCTATAGAGGAGGGAGCGCATCCTGTGAACCAGCAGGTGATGTCGGAGCTTGAAATGCTTCAGGCGAGATCGCCGATGAAAGACCAAGACCGGAGGTAGCGGATGATGAAAGATTCAAACATGCAGGATCGATAGTTTGGAGAAGCGGATCAATCGCAGTCGCTTGAAGAAAGCCATTATCGAGTGTTGAAAAGTCCGTTGTCATTTGAGGCATGGAGCCCGAACTCATCTCACGCAATCCTTCTTGGTTCGTGAAACCAAAAGGATCTGCATCCTGAGCCAATAGTCCAGACTGCGTCCAGTGCCCCACAAGATCCCCATGAGGATCTATCTGAGGAAAGATGTCGCTAAAGTCTATTTCACAGCCGGGGCCATGTTAGTGAGTGGTGTTTCATCCCCACATGATGACTTCAAGCTGACGGGCACTTACAATCTGGGGAACAGCCCGAGCCCACAGGGGATGACACTGTGGGCTCGGACTGATGATGAGAGGAAGATTGTCGTCTGCTCATGAACTGGATTGTTATGAGGCTTCGAGAGAGGATGCTTTGAAAGGAAAAGCTAGCAAGACGATAGAGCCTCGAGCTTACTTTATAACTCTTGCTCCCCTCAGCAAAGTGCCTGATCCTTCTTGTCTCAATGGCGTCAACACAATCCCAAAGCGTACTCCCATTATGCCCTATCACAGGCAATTCGGCCGACAGGTTCCAATGACAGACTCGATCACCCCTCCTGCGTGTCTGCCCCGCAGCCAACAGACCAACCGAACCCCTCACTTAGAGAGTAAGATATCATACCATTCTCCTCTGGTTGGCGGTGCGGTTGGTTGAAAAAAGTGTATCAAGGTCCGCTAAGGGAGGCCGACCGAAGGCTTATTGGCCGCGGAACCGAGTTGGGTGGCATGCAGGCCCGAGAGAGAACCTTGAGTGCGATTGCCTCGCGCCTAGGCGGACGGGGCGGGCGGTCGATGCGAACTGTGAAGATGTGCCTGGTGTGGTTCGGATGTCTATTTTCAGAACTGGGCGATGCTGTTAATTGGATATTTTGTGAGGCCGAGGAGTGCATGAATGCCTGGACGGTTGGTCGCTGCTGCGGCGAACTGGATTAAGGCACAGCCAACGTGAGACAACAAATGCAAATGCGCATTTCTCGCTGTGGTGTTCTGCGTGTTCTCAAGTCTCAGGGTTCACAACCTCACCGACTATTGAAAACGATAATGTGCCGTTAACTCTTCACGGCTTCAAGTAGGTTAGACTGCTCCCCCTTCTATTTCGTTGGTATGCAACAGTGGACAGTTGTGTGTATCTGAGACACCATGCTTCGAGTATTCGGCTCGGACCGGACGGACTGACTGACACCAGATCCGTCTTTTGCATTCCATACAGCTTGATATTGATACAATGACATGGGCCGGGCGAGTTGTGAAGCCATGCTGGATGGCCCACTGTGTCTCTAACTGACGGGTATTAGAGGGTGAGGGATTGAATCGAATCCTCCTTACATCCTACAAACTCGACATATATCATATTAACCACCAACATGTCGATATGCCGAAACATGCACTATGGAGGGATCGTGAGCTCGGATGAAGATCCTGTCATCTCATATCTGTGACCCGGTGGATCGGACCACATTTATGATATAATTAGCTGAACGAGTGATCATCGCCATGACACCTAGGCGAGTTGCTCAGGGTCCTCTGTGATATCATTCCCAAGGAATGTGAAACCGGAGATCTTCGTAATGTTTGTCGACAACCGGGACAGAACGTCATGGACGTTGACTGACGATGGTCTGTGGCTCAATAAAGCTTCATGCCGTAACGTTCTGCAATGCCACGCGATCGAGCTTGCGTGTAATGCGTGGAGAACCTGTCAGAGAAATCGTCGGTCACAATTTCGCAAAATAATCGAGGCTGGGCTGCTGTGCGATCCTTCATCATCACACATGGAGCGAGCATCCCATCCCTTTGTCGGATCGGGATCCCCGCTGTCGGCTCTTTCAACTTGATGCTAAATGGTTCCACACAATTGGGTTTCACCGGCCAGAAAAAGCCAATGGCTTTTGCAGCATGTGACGAAACAATTGCTCTGAGGGGACGAAGGGGGACATTTTTGGGGGACCCGTTGATCGCTGGGATCCCCGGATTTGGTGGTTCTTTGGGTCCTTTTTTTTCTCTCTCTGTTTTGTAACGGGGTTGGGATGTGCATCATAATCTTGATTTACGTCAATCATTGGGTCTGTCATGATGATATTCATTTGTTTGTTGCATCATCTGCATAGGAGAAACGAGCCGAGAAAACTTTTAACAAAGAAAAGCAGACTACGGAGAATTTTTTCAGCTGTCAATACCATCCCATCCATGATCGGGATGGCCTGGTCTGGGCAGTCTCGGCTCATGGCTGTCTCTTGCCATTCCCCATCTTCGGGCAGGTGTAGGTCGGTGGTTGGTGTGCAGCGGAAGGCTCGGCCGGGACAGGATGACGAAATGGCAGCCGCTCTAGCGCAGGGCCCCTCGTATTTCAGGGCCCCCGACATCGCCTGTGCAGCGCTCCACAGGGGACTCCCCGCAGCTTGCATCCCTGTAGCCATACGCTGGCAGCCGCGAGGCCATCCGTGGCTGCCCTTGCGCTTTGGTGGCCGGTCTTGATCCACCCACCCGGCCGCGACTTCCTGCGCCAGCGGTCGATCGGCCCACTGAGGGAGGATCCACACTCTCCACACCCGGCATAGTGGAGTTGCTTCAGCTCACTCATCGCCTGGATTCTCTCCGGAGCTCACCTCTCGGATCATCGTAGTGTCGAAACGACTCGATGAGGACTCAAGAGAGCCTTTAGAGCATGTAACCTAGCCAAAATACTACGGTAGCATTATCAAAGTCTGTCGTAGAGCATCAATTACACAATGACAAGTCAAAAGGGCTATCAATCGCCGCAAATTCTGCCGGAATTGTCTTGACAAAGCATCTTGGGATAGACTACCTGCAACTAGGTAACGCCGTGATGGCCTCAACAAACAACCAGCGGAAGTCACCACAAAATGGTCGAATCCATCCAAAATAGATTGTGTGGAGAAGTACCAAGCCGCAGTTCAGCACTGGACCAGACTCGGCATGGTACCGCCACCCTAACGGTCTGCAATAGAGGATTGGTTGCTGAAGAGAGGCTGGGTTGATCTCAGAAATGCATGCGTTATTCGGGGAGACGATGAGAGGTAAAAAGGTTTAATCGAACCACATGACGCAACAAGTGAGGTGCGACCAACATAACATAGCGGGGACTGTGAAATAACGGGGGTGGATCCTTCTTTACCACCCCCGAGGTTGCACTTGCAATACGTACCAACCTCAGAGCATCTCAGAAACATTTAAGATCCGGGTCCCCTCTCATCAGCATCTTCAATTCCCAGACACCACAGACATACACACTTTGATCGTTGCCCCCCCTCTCAACTTTCACTCTCATCACTCCCAATACAACCACACACATCATGATTTCCTCAACATTCTTCCTGGGCCTCGTCGGCCTCGTAGCCGCATCACCCCTAGCACACAGGGGATATGTCGAGCCACAGATTGTCACAAACCCTCGCTACCCCGATCGCTCAACATCAACGGGCTTCAAGCTCATCGTCAACGTCACAGACCACTCAAAGGACTTTGACCCTCCCATCAACAACTACCAGATCACCACCATTCACGTTGGTGCCGGCCTGAGCCTAGTCGGTGTGGTTGAGCAAGACGGCCGCGTCTTCTACCAAAACGGCACCAAGGATCAGCGACAAGATGGCGAGGCTACTGTCCTCACTGATGGCGGCACTCCTCTGACTCCTGCCGGCCTGGCCATCCAGCAGAGCAAGGAGAACAAGCAACTCTATGACACCTCACTCAACTTTGGCCCTGGCACACCGGGTGTTCAGCTGAACGCTCTCGACGACCCCTACACCTACATGCTCCCCGAGACCTTTGTTGCCTGTGACGAGCCCCTGGAATACTACCAGGGCAAGCACTTTGTCGTCATCAAGCAGGCTCGTCTCTCGATCGACGAGAATAACGAGATTCAGCGAAACATTCCTGATGGCTGTGTTCCCATCCGCCTGGTTCCCCAGTGTGCCGAGCTGGAGGAGCTCCCTAAGGGATCTTACTCGAGCCACGAGTTCGCACTCAACTCGAAATGCTACGAAGATGTTGCCAATATCAAGTGGGAGCAGTATAGTCCCTAGGATTGGCACTTGAACTCATACGGCGAATATTGGGCGATCGGTTGGTAAGGTAGTTGCGGATTGTAATGATGAATGGGTCACGACTTTGCATGGTTACCTAGGTAGTGAGTGGTACTCGGGATCGGCGTCACGGATTGGCATCATGGATCGGCATAAATAGTCTTAATAATAGTAATAACTTTCTCACATTTGATGGTCTCTGAAGTGGTGAAATCCTTTGTTCGGCTGTTGGGAATAAAGTTTGAACGGCTGAAGTGGCCCTCGAGTGGCACAGCATGACGCACAGCTGAATCTAGACCGACGAGATTTCTAGGCAGTCCCAGCTTGGCCAAAGCCTGTATCACGACTACTCCCGAGATCATGTCGCGCTTTGAAGACTAGCCTTGGCGCGGGTGGTTTCTTCCGGTCCATGATTGTGGGATGGTGGTGTCACAGTAAAGGTTGAAGTCGAGATGCCGGCGTCAAGCAACAGTACTGTACACTCTAGTCATGTCAACGGTGGCTCGTCTAAATAAAGAAGAAAGTCAAAGTCGGCTGCAGCCTCAACTGTGCCCGTCCAACTCGAGTCAGTTCCATCCCACGTTACTCCGGCCGATGGAAACCCTGTTTCTTATCGGTCCAGCTATGGCTTTTCGGAACGTGATCTTCAGGCACCTTGTCAGGCACACACATTGCCTGTGCCTGTGCCTGTGGCTGGAGGTGTGCCTGGCGGAGGTGCCTGGCATGGATGGAGGTCAGCCGGCATCTGGCACCTGGCAACTGGAGCTTATCTTATCTCGTCCCGTCCAGCTGACCTCCGTTCTGTCTCCGAGCTCGTCATCGCCCGCAACTCAACCCCGTCAACAGCTTCAATTCCCCCAGTTTTGTCTCTTGCACTGCGCATCGACTACCCGATAAGACCTACGTTTCCTCATACAGCTTGCGCCCAGCTTGATTCATCACGATGACTAAAATGACGCCCGAACTGCTGAGCGCGCGCGCTTCGTCGCTCTCCCTGCGCCAGCAGGCGCTTTCGTCATCCACCACCCTGAACAACACTGCGATCTCGACCGAGTCAAGCCCTGAGCCCAGACAACGATCGAAGAACTTTGTGCTCGCCGACATGGAGGGTCGCGACACGAGAGACAACAGAGCCTGCTCGTCCTGCATCGCCAAGCTGGCACCTGGCGAAGTCGGTCAGGTCAACTGGCATCTCGCTGAGGATCAGGTTTGTCGGCTGTGCCAGATTGCTGAGATCCGACCCGAGGCTTTCACCAAGCCCTTTTGTGATTTCCTTCAGGAGAACCCCACCATCTTCCACACCGTAGATTACTTTGAGGGCAAGCTCAAGCAGCTTGGTTTCACCCAGGTGAGTGCATCAATGCCCTGACCACTGATAAGGACGATACTGACTGCGCAAAGCTCTCGTCGCGCGACTCCTGGGCCGACAAGGTGCAACCTGGTGGCAAGTACTGGGTTACCCGAAATGGTAGCTCTCTTATCGCCTTCACCGTCGGCAAAGCGTACCAACCTGGCAATGGTGTCGCCATGATTGGCGGCCACATCGACGCCCTCACCGCAAAGCTCAAGCCCGTGAGCACGAAGCCCGTCAAGGCCGGATATGTCCAACTTGGTGTCGCGCCGTATGCTGGAGCCCTCAACCAGACCTGGTGGGACCGAGATTTGAGTATCGGTGGCAGGGTCATTGTGCGAGATGAGACTGGCAAGACTACCACAAGACTCGTCAAGTTGGACTGGCCCATCGCCAAGGTTCCCACTCTTGCACCTCACTTTGGTGTTGGCATGATGGGCCAGAACAATGCTGAGACCCAGGCTGTGCCCATCATCGGCCTTGAGAGCTCCCAGCGTGCCTCGACTGAGGCCCTGGGACCTGCTGGTTCCTTCGTCAACACTCAGCCTCCCCGACTGGTTGAGTTGATTGCTAAGCAGCTCAGGATCCAGTCGTACAGCTCCATCGTTAACTGGGAGCTGGAGCTGTACGACTCGCAGCCTGCCCAGACTGGCGGTCTGGATAGGGAGTTTATCTTTGCTGGTCGCATTGATGATAAGCTTTGCTCATGGGCTGCTCTTACCGGCCTCCTTGCTGCCAGTGAGAACAACGACGAGGGTGGCATTAAGCTCGTTGCACTCTTTGACGATGAAGAGATCGGCTCTCTTCTCCGCCAGGGCGCTCGGGGTAACTTCCTCCCTCTCGTCGTTGAGCGTGCTGTCGAGGCCCTCAACCCTGGCACCTATGGCCCCAGCCTCATCGGCCAGACCTATGCCAAGTCCTTCCTCCTCTCTGCCGACGTAACTCACGCCGGCAACCCCAACTTCCTCGAGAAGTACCTCTCCGAGCACGTCCCCGAGCTCAACGTCGGCATCGTCATTTGCGGTGACAGCAATGGCCACATGACCACCGACGCTGTGTCTACTGCTATCCTCCAGCGCGTTGGCGAGCTCGCCGACTGCCGCACCCAAACCTTCCAGATCCGCAACGACTCCCGCAGTGGTGGCACCATCGGCCCTGCTCTGTCTAGCATGATGGGTGTCCGGGCTGCTGATGCTGGTCTTCCCCAGCTGAGCATGCACTCTGTCCGTGCCACGACCGGATCGCTGGACCCTGGCCTGGGCGTCAAGTTCTTCAAGGGTTTCTTGGATAACTGGGAGAAGATTGATGGCGAGTGGAACTAGATGGAGTAATCATAGAAGGCGTTTAAGTTTGTGTAGAGCACTATATGGGAATTCTTGATACCTGTTACAGTTATAACCTAGATGTAGAAGGTGGGTGGGTGGTTAGATTGGAACGTTAGAGTAGAGGGCGGTATGGATGGCTAGATGGTCGTTTGAATGATGGGAATATATCAACACTTTTATTTTTATCAAGGCCGTACCAGCGTTTCCGTTTCATGTGAATGTATATGTACAATGTATGCATAGGGGTATCGCCTTTTCCCAAACGCTAACAAAATCTACCATCAACATGCAAAAAAGTCCAATCTGTGAAATCACGCCCAAGCTATCTATCTTCAACCCCCTCGGCTATATCCACGAGACGAGCGAGGTCTGTTGTCGCCCTCTGTCGCTTCAAGCAAGCTAACAACCTCATCCCCATCGTCCTCATCATCGTCAGACTGTCCCAGCTCCGCAGCTCTCTCCTCCTCAGTCTGCTCGAGCGGACGGCGACGTTTCACAAAGTCCTGTTTATGCGCCTCAGCCAGGATACGGCTGAAGGTGCGTCGGGGAGGGGCAGGCGGCTCCGTCCTACGGCGCGCCATGCCCTCCTCTGCGGCACCAAGCGAGACGGCGGTAGACTCGGCCGTAGGCTGGCGGGATGGCTCCTCGAAGGATGCGACACCAGCGGTGGCTGGAGGCTGCTGGGTAGCGGCAACGGAGCCGTCGGTGCTGGCGCGGTCCATGAGAGGCTCGATGCGGTACGGTAGGGGCACATCGCGCGAGGCCTTGTACTGCGAGACGTTTGCACAGTGCTCGTTCTCTACGCGGAAGAGAGCCCACATGCCTCGTCGAGTGACCTCCATGAAAGCGACCATGAAGGAGACGATGGTCGAGTGCTGGGTGTTGTGTGTGAAGATGGCGTAAAAGATCCAGGCGAAACGGAGGATGGGGTCAACCACCATGATGAAGTAGTACATCCAACGGCGCTTAAGGGCGAGGATATCGCGGAGACACCAGTGTTTGGACTGGGGTTGGAGGAGGGAGAAATCCATAAAGAGATCCCAAAATGCTGGTGATGTGAGCGAGAGCCATGAGGAGTATAAGAGGCCACTTACAGCAGTAAACGCTATTAATGGTTGAAAACGTAATAAAGAGTGCCAAGTGACTTTGAGAGTCGTGAAGGCGGTAAAGTGAAAGCATTACAGCGGCAAGAATTGTAGCAGTATATTTGCCACCGTTGACAAGATGAGGAAAGACATTGCGTGTATCTTTATAACGACGAATACACTGGAGGAAACGCCAAATGGGAGGGAGGGCAGTCAGGAAGCCCAGAAGCCGTGAGTGGCTCGAGTTGCACTGCACGGGGTCGTCCCAATGATTTGCGTAGAGACAAAAGAAGAGTTCGATGTTCTAAGGCTGTCAGTCACCTGGTTCAGGGGTTAAGGGGGTTGGGTAGACTTGCCGCTGTCGAGTATGTAAGTGAGCAGTAAATATCACCAAGGAAGAAATCTCGGAATTCGACGGGATAGAGACCAGCTAAAAGCAACCGCCACTAGGATGTGTTAGTTTTGTTGTTGTTGCGTTTTGGGTTACAAGACTTACATGAGAATAGGCAAACCATTTGCGACTCCGGTGCCATATCAAAGGACCAGGGAAGAATAGCACACAAGCGGTGAAGAATATGAGAATGACAGGATAGTAAATGTACATGGACGGGTCACCATATCTGCTGAAATTGACCCACATGAAGAGGCCGAGGACGAGGAAGAAGAAGCTGGGGAACTGGGCAAGCTCTCTCCAGTCGAGATGGTGTCGCTGGTCAAATTCGAAAATGAAGGGATAGTTGACTTTGTTCTGGTTCCAAAGAAGACAGTCTATGCAGAAGAGGGCGAATAGATAGAGCATGAGGAAGTAACCGCCGTAAATTTGCATCAGGTAGCTCGTCTGCTCACGCACGTCGTCGTCTTCGTGATATAGCAGCTGAGCTCCGTAGATGAGGCCCTGGATGGCAAAGACGGCGCCGGTGCCGATGAGGAGTCCGTTCTGGAACATGCCAATGGACTGGTCCTCGGGCTTCTTGTTGAGGCTGCGTAGCTTGCCAGCAGCCAGCTTGTGGTTGCCACGCTCAAAGTACCGGGCGTACAAGTCCTCAACGGTCCGGATATGACCCTCAAGCACATCGCTGTTGACGAACCAAGCCTGGTTGACCTTTTCGTTGAGGTAGCGGTACGGCGGCCGGGCATTCATAGCCTTGTCGTACTTCTTGTTAAGTTTCCGAAAGGCTGTACGGTTTAGTAGCGCATAAGACTTGAGCAGCTCCAGGCCGCGGTAGAACTCTTGCAGTGCCAGCTTAAGCTTGCGCTTTGCCGTGCGATAGGGGACCTCGTTCTGATCCGGCCGGCGGATGTAGTCCCTCTCAGCGTCGGTGCCGCTCTGCAGGACGCCGTTTGCGTTGGGCGTCAGGTCCATCCGCTGCAGGGCCTTGGTGTTTGGTCCCACGGGGAAGATCTTGGCCTTGATGGGGTCGACCCAACCGTTGAGCTTGCCGTTACCGTTCTCGTGGTTCCCCTTCTTTGGGGGATTGTCCTCGCGGTCGTGGTCCTCGGCCATCTCCTGGATCCTCCGGTTCCTCATCTCGTGGAGCTGCACCCTCAGAATGTCAAGACGGTGGCCAGCCTGCTCCTCCTTCATCCTGTAGAACGCCTCGACCTTTTCGAGCTCCTTGTCGAGAAAATCAAAGAATTCGCGCTCCTTCTCCTTCATGAGGTCAAAGTTCTGCATGTTGATGTCGACCCTTCGCTCGCTCCTCGCGGTGGAGGTGTGGGTGAAGAGCCGGCGAAGGTGGGATGGCGAATCGGCATGGTTGACTTCAATCGGCTGCTTGGTAGGGTTGTTTATCACGGGCGATGCGATGGTTGAAGCAGTCGGGACGACACTGGTCGAAGATGTCCTTCGGGGATCAAGGCGGTTGAAGCTCCGTCGCATGAGGTCAGAGGCTGACACGGCGGTATGCGCAGTTGGGCGTTCATGTTCGTCAACCGTCATAGCAGGCGCGGGAAGCTGAAAGTCGTGGTGATGATGTCCATGTGCTTCAGCCATAGGCGATGGATCCGGTGGTGTTTCCACAAAACTTCCATAGTGTCGATTATCTCCAGCTTCTGTTAGGGAATCGTGTTCGCGACCTCGCGGTGTAGGTATGGCTTTGGTGGCTGCCGAAGAGGCGGTCGCAGGTATCGTCGCTGAGCCATTGCCGTCGGCACCATGGGCAGTATCGAGTCCCGAATTTCTCGCTCTGCTAAAAGGTTGACGAGGCGTCATGGGCGAGAGGAAAGTGCCTGCCCTCAGAGGCCCGGTCCTTGGTGTTCCATTCGCGCGGGCGAGGGCCCTGGCGAGGGCCTTGACGTGCTTCTTGCCGGCCTTGTAGTTGAGGTACTTGACGCGCCATTCTGTGCGACGGGAGGGTCGGGTCAGTGAGCGTTTTGGAAACGAAACGGCCTGCAGTGTAGTGTCTCGGCGTTGTTGCGTTGTGGGAAGATCAACGGAAGGGATGTTTTGGGTTCATGTTTCTTACCAGGCACGGCTTCCCGCTCGAGCTCCTTTGCGAACTTCATGACAGCTGAGCCGCCGAGGAGGTCTCAATGTCATGCAACGACAGGGCTGACGATGGAGATGGCAGGGCTCGGCATCTAGAGGAGGGAAGGGATTGTCGCCAGTTCAAGTACGTCTCTGGCCTGTGAAAATTATGGTCGCGTCAACGTGCCCCTCTCTGGGTGTAAATATCTCCCCTACCAGCAGCAGCTAAAAAGGAGACTAGATGGATATCGGATGGATATCAGCTTTTTTGACGTCAGTGCGTTCCCTGAAAAACGGAAATAATCCCACTGGCCAGGAGACGGGGATGCCGTTCCATTCCCGCGGCATGGGGTCTTAAATTAGTGAATAACCGCACCTGAACTGAACCTGTTTCTTGGCTCCATTTTCCTTTCTTTCTTTCATTCTCTATTGGTAAACGGCCACCGAATACCGAAGCATCAGCCTTGCGACTTCGCCATGCTAGAAACTATACAGTCATCTGCTAAGCATCTTCTGCTGCTATATCGGTTTGCTGCTGTACGACGCCCTCCGAACAAAATCAGCCAATCTTTGGGCACCACCCAGGTCCCGGGGGGCAGGGAAGAGCCCGTCTGGGGGGCCAAGAAGAGATTGCCCCAGGGCTTGGTCCCTGGGGCTTAGCAGGGTTCACACAGGCTGTCAAGTTGTCAGATTAACATGACTGATGGGTTGATCGGCGGTCTTGATATCTTACAATGGTTAATTCTGGCGCTGTTGAGCTGGAGTTTTGTGTCACCTTCTCAGCTGAACATAGCCGTGATCGGACAGGAAACCCCGGGATCTCACCTCAACGCAACAAGATCATTGTTCCCATTCTACCTAATTGCATTTCAACTAGTGTCTATTATTGGGCATCACTATCTCGTTCCCTAACCAAACCATGCCAAGCTTTGACCTGGACCCAAGTTACTCATGATGCTCTGATGTGCTGGGCTGACTTACAAGGTCGAGTTTCGGATCCCATCCCCGGCCAGCCCGACTTGAGAGAATCAACCCACAGCCTCTCGCTCACTCAGCAAGTCCTATCAAGGCATCAGTAAATCCTATCGAGACATCACCAAGTCCTATGTAGAGACAATCTTCTCTTCTTCAACATCGGTCCGTTTCTTGCGTCCAGGCTCACTCAGCATGAATGTTTGACAGCCATCCTCCAACATGATTGCTTGGCGACTTCGCTCACTCGCAACAAGACATCGAAAACAGCATAGATATCCCTCTCATGCACAAATCGACTCTTGTTGGATCACGATGCACACGGCTGTGTAACAATCCTACAGCGGACCCCCTTCCCAAGCTAGCATCGCCAAGTCGGGAGGATTTTGCAGGTGACAATCGCACATGAGGATTTCCATGGACCCGAGAGGCTCCTCTGATGAATCTTGCAGGACGGGAACCTGCAAAGACGGCCTGAGAATCTAGATCCGGTCCCCGAGCCAATCTCTTGATGAGTTGTAGAGACATGGTTGATGTCTAGTTAAATGATTGGTGGTCGATCTCTCAACGACGGCGTGTAGAACTGAACTTTTGCAATGTCCTGCACCTGTCGATCCATATCACAAGAAATGAAAGTCCTTGGTCAGTTTTCCGGTGGCTTGACCAGTTTGGTATTCAGACCGTCGCCACACTTGCACGAGAGTTTTAGTTTTAGTTTTTGCCCGGCTGTAGTTTACCCACAGAGCCGGTTCAACGCTTGAATGCCGAATTTCCTTACTCGGTCTAGAAGAAGATGCTAAGCTGGTGGGCGTCCCCCAAAAGTGTTTATGTCAAACCGGCGAACTGATGACTTCATCATTCGCACGTGCGCCTTTGGCGTTGGAGATGGGGGGTTAGGGGTTACCTAGTTAGTTCGGAGAAGTGTGCTTTGTCGTTAAAAGCCCTTATGAATGGATGGTTCATGGACTTGAGACATTGACGCATCCATTGATCAAAGACAATGCCAAGTAAAGGGATCGGAGACTAAGCAATTCATCATGGTGACTTGATTACTGAAACCGGGTCGTCCAATGGCTGGCTGGAGTTGATCGAAACCAGCGGAATTATCCTGCCGAAACCGACCAAATCAAGTAAACAAACTTTGGCATCATGACATCCATGTCATCACGACAACCGCTTTCAGTTTGACGAATGGGGAGCTCGGGAAATACAACCGCGAGAGATGGCACTGTAGGAAAGAGATGGATGTCGCGACTGTCCTGTACCCCGCACATCATGGAGGGAAACAAACAAACAACTCGGTGTGATTATCACGCAGCCAAGACGACCCGGCCGGTCAACCTACAGAAAGTATGCATTGGTCTACCCGCAGGACGGAGCGAAGGATGAAAAAGAGGGCTGAAAAGGATTTTAGCCAGGTCTCACTGACATTCGGCTGCGCCAGCTCCCGAGAAAAAGCCATCTCGATGCCACGGAACAGCATCCCCATCCCCGACCGTCGTGGGGTCGCGCAGCAGTGTGTCACTGCGGCCAAGGCACTGGACTGGGTTGCCAGCTCGACAGAGGATTGCTTCTCGACGACCACTCAGAGGGAAACACACGGCTGGGCGTGAGCACTTTGCCTGCCTGGGCTGAGAGAGAAAGCCTTGGTTTTTCTCTTCCAATAACATATTCCCTGTTCCTGGGCCTATTGGGTGGGCGTTGTTTATGTTGGATAGAGTTGTAACGGGAGCCCCGGGTGTGGTGGTTGGGCTGAGGATTGCTTGCCTGCCCGCCAACTTACATGCGAAATCTCGTTGTCGCATCTCGAGACTCTGGCACCAATCTCCAGTTTGCGTCAACGTCAGAGTGGCGTTTCAGCATGCCTGACGCTGAAAACCTGCTTCTTGGATCATGGATGACGATGTTCGTCCGGACCTCCCCCGAACAAGAACAATCCCTCACGGTTCGACACATATAACACATTGGTGATATCGTTGGCGAACCTGGCATTCCCGGTCAATACAGAACCGAGGTATGCCTCCTCCACACCGCCGAAAGCGGGACAGATTTGCCCATGGTGCAGTCCAGACACAGACCGGCAGGTACATGACGTTGTGCCACCAGTCAGTGGCAGTTACTTACTCAGGTGTGACAGATTCACCGATGTGACTCTGCTCCAAGATAGCTAGCCCTGTTGGAGCCACCGTGGGCGAGTTCAACACCTAGGCGATGGAACAACAAAGTAAGTGGGCTGAGGCAGGGATCATGGTCAGATCACCGAATGATAGCGGAGAGATTGTCCCGGGAGCCGTTGCGAATTTCCACGCTCGGGTTTCTTTGGTCATGGCATTTGAGATCGAGATCCGGAGCTCTTCGGACATGCGATTCCCTCTTTTTCCTTCTTCTTCTTCTTCGCTTCCTCTTCTTCGCAAGGGACGGGATCCATAGCGGAAGCATCGGCAGGCACGCTGCGTCTCGCCAAGATGCTGGAAGGCTCTGCGGAACCCTGGCACTTGGCGAGACAAGCGAGAAAGAGTTGGTGGGAGCGGGAAAGCAAGGAAAAGCCGTTCAGGTTCAGGCACATGTACTTGATACATACAAGAGAGCAAAGTTGGTTGCTTGTTCCCCTTGCCGTGCGTGGTTTTCATGTGCGATAGACAAAAGTTGGCGGACCAGGAACCAATGAATATCGTCTTCCTCACCCGTCTATTACGCCTTGGTGATGTGCCTAGACACTGCTAAGGCTGAGTTAGCTTGAGGCTTTGTAAGTTTGACCAACACATTGGGGCACCCTCAAGATTTGGACCGCTCCAGAAATTCGGGAGGCAAGCATCCCGCGCCAGAGCCAGACAGATCTGAGCAGGTCTAAGATGAGATGAGTGCTTTTGTGTTCTTTGTTCCTTGGAACTTATCTTTACAGTGGCTCTAGAGAGGAATAGCCTGATCTTGAGGCTGCTAACAAACCGGTCCTCGGGCCAGGCCTAGGATCATAGATGTAACCTGGGATGGAACATGCATTGCATCGATAATCATTGCTTCTGCTCCTGCTTCTGCTTCCAACAGAGACGAGACAGGTTGGACTTGCAGCAAGCCCACGGCGATGGCCGAATCATGCCCCACGTGGAGATGCGCGCTTACAAGGCGGATGCAACTGGGATTTGACAGCAGGCGAGAAACTGGGGCAAGATTGCCAATGCGCTTGTAAGTCGAATGGAGAGGAGCCAAGAAGAGGAAAGAAGGAAAAAAAAAAAGTCACATTTTCCATGGCTCTGGGCCCTTCCATGACATGGGGGAGGGGAGTTTCTGCGCCATCTCAACCAGAACGTGCCTGGAAATGGAAACGCTCTGCCGTGTCAGGTAGCGTTGACGGCGAGATGACGCTGTTCTTGAGTCTTGGGGGCTCCAAGTTGGGGGTTTGATTTACAGGTTTTTTGAACCGTCCACTCGGCGATTAATAGAGCCTTCTATAAGATTTCGACCAAGGGTTTTTCCTTTTTCAAAAGTTTCCTTGGTTCCGAAGCTTGGGATTGACCGATCCATTGCCCCGATGGATGGCATCTACCAGTGGTCAACATGGTGTGAATTGCTAGAAGCAGTATGATCTGATGAATGGCACGTCCAAAGTCACTCCATCTCCATGATGAAGCCATGGAGTACATCGACAATCCACAATTGAGGAGCTCCGGCTCCGACAAACTCGACCCTGGTCACTTGGCTCATCCTTGACCGGGTGCGGTGAAGGGGTAGTGTAGCACTGTAGTTCCCCAATCCCCCGGAGTTGGACGGAGCTGAATTGGCGGGCTGAAAAGGTCAGAGACGCCAACGCCAACGCCAACGCCAAAACCGACAGGGAAGAAACCAACCAGAGGCAAAGAGACTCAGAGACGTGTCAACCCCATCTTGCAGGTACGGCACTAGACAGTCCAATCCCCGTGAAGCGACATGAGGCGCATTTTTTTCCGTTTGAGAAAAGCCAAGACTGGGCTTGGAGGAGCTCAGCTGGACAGGGCTGGGAGTGAACAAAAAAGGAAGAGAAGAGAGAAATATGCAAGTGTGGGGAAAAGAGAAAAGAGCAGGCCTCAGAGGAAGGGAAAACAAAAAAAAAAAACATCAGTCCATTGATTGACCATGTGGCCATCAAGAGGCGGGGTGGCCCTTTCAATACCCGACCTAAAGAAAAGACGTTCCCATTTTGATCGAGGTGCGATGGTGATGGAGGTGCATCTACATGAACTCCACGCATGGGACGAGCAAGGGGGTCGCTGTTCTGCTACTGCAGGCGTACCTATTCGCTACTACGTTGTAGGGAGTGACTTCCTGTAAGCAGCTGGGCTGAGTTGGCTGGGCTGCTTATCTTTATCGTGCCATGAAGCTATATCGACTGTTCCCCCGCAGCCGTCTCGTCAACCAAGCAAGGACATAGATGCTAGTATGAAAAGCCACTCATCATGACGGCCATCATCCCTGAAGAGGAGGGGCAAAAGAGAACAACCTTTTTTCTCGACTCGCATATTATGGCTTCACGCCAACAAAATCGAATCTCGGTCCCGGGCCGGACAGCGACAGGTGGCCGATTGACTGGCCGCCTCCAGCTGCCTGCAGCGCAGTTGCTGATGGAACGGCGCGGTGAACAGGTTGCACTGGATCTCAGTCAAGGAAAGTTACTTGTTAGGGGTCAGGGTCGGTCAGATGGGCCTTGTGAACCTAGTTGGGGGAAACTTGACTGATACACATGGGAATTGAATTCAAGACACTCTCTTGTCTTGGATCACATGCGAAGACGAGTTGTAATTTCGTCAACGGTTCAAAGGCTGACTCCAGAGACTGCAATTGGCTTTTCGGCTGACCTGAAGCCTTGATGCCTCCCTTCATCTCAGGGCGGCGAGCCTGGGCTCGTGGTTTAATGAATCACCATACCGGCGCAGCCCTCACCTCACCGGCAGAAGGTCATCCCTAGTTTCTTCTACATGCACCAGGAGGACGTGGCTGACCTTTGTCGTACCAAGTGAAGTGCCGGGGACCGTATTACACAGGGGGGATCACGCCGGCTCCCCTCGTGTCACCCTTGTGGGTGCATTCTTGGGGTTGGGAGACATATGCGGTACAAGAATGCCGAAACTCTTTTTCTTCTGATCGAAATTGGATTCCTGCGTCTGCGCCTTGAAGAGGAGGAGGTGAAGGGAGTTTTTACAGCTGGAACAAACATCAACAACATGCTTCTATTTCTTGGGACAAGCTTGTTGCCCGTTTGTGCCTTTCGGGGAGAGGCTTCAGCCCGCCGTTGATGTTTATGGAGACTCGGAACAATTGCAACATCAACAAACAAGGTTGATTCGCTAGGAGTGCTCGAGACCGATTCTAGGTTTTTACTGTCTCCCTGTTGGCCTTTGCCTTTGTTGGATTGGATTGGATTGCCGTTTTACCGTTCTGTCCCATCCCTGACAAAAAATACACCCCACTTCGCTTCTCTTTGGATCTAAAGGTGCACCATAGCGCTTGGGAAAGGGAAGAGAGAGAGAGAAATGAAAAAAGGGCTGTGCTTGGCGCGGCTCCTGGGGGTCTTGGTCCCCGAGACGCTCACCTCACCCTGACTATCGGTCTCGTCAGCACGCCGCGAACCCGTCCCGACAGGCTGCTGGTCGATTCTGACGCATGGTCAGCGCGCTACAGATTACAGGGATGGGGATGGACAAGAGGCGGTTCCAGGGGTGCTGGGGCGACTGGGGATCGACTCGACTGTGTTTGGCGAAGAGTGCGACTCTGGGACCAGTCACAGTTCCGAGCTGGCCGATCATGGTAAAGAGGTGAAATGTGACATTGAACCTAAGTAAGAGCTCTCTGTCTGAGGGGATACAAGAGAGTTTCAGAGGACCCGAGCAAGAACCCAATCGCAAATGTCATCACCCACGGGCTTGTCTTGTCTGTCGCATCCATCTGTCGGTCGCTTATCTACCAATGCCAGGCTAGAACCGGACCAGCCAAAATGGCAAATGGCAGAAAACATTCCGAACAGAAGCGGCTACGGCCCTACGGGAGGAGAGAGTTAGGGCCGGCCTGCCCACCTTTCCTAGCTTAACACACCTGTTCGGCTCCATTCTGGATGCTGGGCCAACATGACATCACGAACGACGGACACGCCTGATTGGGCCCCGCGCCAGAGGCCAGGCCAGGCTCTTCTTCGGTGGTGCGGCTTCAGCTGGGCCGCCAGGGCTGACTTGGCTTTTGGGGTCGTCGCATGGAGGAAGAGGTCGCGATGCTGTGAGAGGTTAATGGACGAGAGCATGGACCAGCATCCTTAGCCGAAGCGAAGCTGCCAGCAAGCAAGACCTCAGACAAAGCAATGACCCAAGCATCGAGGGAGAGCACGAGGGGAAATCCTAGAAGCCATGAGCGAGTGCCCCAGGTCCAGGTCCAGGCCAAGGTAAAGCAAAGGCCATTCTTTGCATTGACCGGATGTAACAAGAGTGAGGCAATCCAGAGAGCGCCCCAGGTTCCACATTCTTACACGCCGCTCCGCTCCCTTGCTCCAAGCCATACATTCTCACGGAACACGTTCGCTCGCAAGGAATTTCCTTTTACTAGAGCTAAGTATCGTGAGGGATGTGTTGTCTCGATACTTAGGTACCCGTACGTTTCCGTGGAGAGGTGCTTGAATTTTAAAGCAGCCCGAACCTTTTGTCGGAGGGCCAAGCCGGGGCCAAGACTCGACGATCCACGGTCTACATCATACCTCTGGTAGGACAGCGGCTCTGGCTGCCAGCTCTGGATAGCCGACAACTGGAGCCATTTTGTTTGATCCATCCATTGATGCCATGGACGGAGGCGCTGAAGCCAGCCTGGGCAAGCGCAAGGCCTGGCAGAATGTCCGCTAGCGGTAGGTGATCCACCTGCAGGCGACCACCTACCCACTAGCTCGCTGAACCCACTAACCCACCTGCCCTCCAC
>JABCKD010001222.1:0-19464 GCA_013186415.1 Fusarium sp. NRRL 66088 | reverse complement strand
CAGAGGGGGATGAGCCCGTTGAGGGGACGGTAGGGGCTGCGTCGGAGGCAGGCGGCGGCCTTAGAAGCGATACATAACTAGAAAGGGCCAAAAACGACCCCGCGCAGGGAGCAAAAAGCACAGCAACATGATGCGAATTGTGCAAATGCTTGACCATACTCATCAGATTTACACTCTTAGTTCGAAACTAGGGTCATTTACGAGATCCTCCATAACTATCAATCCCTCTTCGTAGGGCCCGGAACCATTCACGCTTGCAACAAAAGCTCCTCAAACGACTTTGCAAACCAATCTCCCAACAAGAAACTGCTGGCTTATCCTTTCCACACGAATTCCTGCTTCACTCGAGGCATCAGAGGTCGAAGGGCCATACCGTAGTCACCTCCATTTGGTGTCCTCAGCAGAGTGTGGATGTGAAACTTGGCCGGCTCCTCGTTGGTTAGGAAAACCCCCGAGTGATGGTCAAATTCTATCATGACCACGGGGCTCTGAATTCGATAGTAGAAAGGGTCATGCTCTGCCCAGCCTCCAATCCAGCAGAAGTAGGTTTCGTGGAACCATGACTTGATCTGGTCGAGTCGGTTCTGACGGGCTTTCTGTGGGAGGTAGAGAAGATACTCTTTGCTGAGGGCCAGGATAATATTCTGCTGTGCCGGTGTCATGTCACTGACTAGAATTCCCTCGTATGGCACGATGCGATTGTCTCGGTACGCTCCGCAAAGATGTCTCTGATCGTCATGATTCCAACGTCCCTCAGGCATCTTGGGGTCTTTCATGAGCTTAAAGACCTGTGCTTCCTCCTTCTTCTCAGGCGAGAGACTAGTCATCAATTCCAGCCCCAAGCGCTCCTCAGCTTGTAGGATTCGTGTTCCCTTATACGGACCTTTGTCGATGAGATTTGGCTCAGCTCCAGTGAACCAAGGCGAGACGACGATTTGGGATTTGTAAAACAGGATGTTGAGACAGAGATGATGGCCGTAGAATGAGAAGCCCCAGGGTTTCTCAGCGTCAGGTTCACCAAAGAGGACAAAGTTGTAAGACCACTCGTTCATGATGACGGGGGCCTTTACAAGTTCACCAAGGAAGCCGTTGATGCGCATAGCTCCCAATGCCTTTTGATATCCTTCAGGGGAAAGGGTCAGTTCCAAAATTCGCATAGCCGCGGTGCGTTGTTCCGAAGATATCTCATCAAGTCGAATGCCCTTGTCACTGAGAAGAAATTCTGGATTGGACCAAGTGCGCCATTCGGGTGAGTCAATGTGATAGCATGTCTTTTGGCGCTGCTTGTCATCCAGAAGTTGAACAAGCCCATTCGTGGCATGGACGATATCCTTGATCGGGATACCATCATCTTGTAGGCCAAAGAGTCCATGTTGAACATTGCCTGGATGGTGTTAGTTGACACGAGACATTGGCAAAGCTGCCACTTACCGTCATTGGTGACCCCTTTAAATGGCTCATTAAATAACTCCAACCAGTGGCAGTAGAGAGCATGAAGCCACGGCGGCTGTTTGTTCTCTTTGAATGCTTGGGCGTATTCGTACACATCTTGCTTCTGCATGGTAGTGAAGCGGGGGATGGTGAGATCCGGCAGATGTTCACGGAAGCTGCGGGCATCTTTGGGCGAAGACGATTGGGATGCCATGACTGCTGTTAAAATTGCGATGATGATATATGGTAATTGTATCGCTTCAGTTGGAATTTAGATGAAAGAGAGAAGTGAGCTGATGAGTAGCCAACGTCAACCTCGGGATATAGATAGCCGGAGCTCTTGCATGGACTTCTCGCCGGGTGCAATAACTAGGATACACGGGAGACACATGGATGCCAATTGGTCAACATGAGGAGTATCCCGGACCCCAGTGAATCACGGAAATACACGCAGCTAATCTAATTAGTATATAATTCCGAAGCCAATCTGATTGTACGTCTTGAATCCTAGTGGCCGAGACTCGATGCCGGTCACCCCCGAGACGTCCCCCGCATTTTCGGCCCCGCATTCCGATGGTCGGTGTAGGTGGTGCCGAAGCCGGCATTGCTACAGGGCGCTTATCACAAGTGACCCATGCAATATCTAGATTTCGTCATTTAAGAGCCTGGAGCCCCCGTATCTCGGACTATTTCTTTCTCTGAAACCCTTGGAGTTTGTGACAGAGACCTAAATCATGGCAGCAACAGCTCTCCAGCGTAAGTCTCTTCCTGTTATAACTATCACCTCTAACATCATCAGGCCTCGTGCGCTTCGTACCCAGATCTAATCCTTCCAAGATCCTCATCGGCCAACCTGCGGACAAGGACATTGATGTCGGTGCTGCGTTGCGCAAGGGCCGTGAGGTTGCCGTCAATGTCTGGTCAGGTTCCTCTGTTCTGTCGCCTGGAAACTCAACTGGTGCTACTGAGACGATCGACCGCGTACTTTCACCCCTTGCACAAAGTGAGGTTGGCACTATTCGGTGCATTGGCTTGAACGTATTTATCCTCATCATACTTGAGGTCAAAGTCATGAGTTAATTACCTCATCTTAGTATCGGAAACATGCCGCCGAGGTTGGCGTTGAACCTCCGACCATTCCGACGGTTTTCATGTACATGACGTACCCTATTGACCTCTAATCAGAGCTGATATTTGCGCAGGAAGCCTAGCACAGCCCTTCTTGACCCATGGCCAGCTCGAGGAATCATCCCCAAGATCACCCAGGTTGACGACTCTGGCGACTACGAAGCAGAGTTGGCTGTAGTCATTGGCAAGGCAGCCAAGAACGTGAGTGAGGCGGATGCCCTGGACTATGTCCTCGGATATACTGCTGCCAACGACGTTTCTAGTCGTACTCAGCAGCTTAACCAGTCCCAATGGTCCTTTTCCAAGAGCTTTGACGGTGCCTGTCCGCTAGGTGAGTGGTTCCTCGACTGGTCTTGGTAACTTGACTAACTTTTTGAAGGCCCGACACTTGCTCTCAAGTCTCTAATTCCCGATCCCTCCAAGCTTTACATGAGAGGTATCAAGAACAACAAGGTCGTTCAAGAAAGTGGCATTGAGCAAGTACCCCCCAATACCAAAAATTTCACATATCACTAACCAGAGTACAGTGACCTAATCTTCAACATCCCCCAAATCGTCAGCTGGCTATCTCAAAGCACAACACTGCCCCCAGGAACCGTCATCATCACTGGAACCCCTGCTGGCGTGGGAATGGGAAGGACGCCCAAGGATTCGCTAAAGGGAGGCGATGAGTTTGCGGTGGAGATTCTACCTCATATCGGCACGCTTACAAATGTCTTTGAGAACGAAAAGAACGGGCACGTATCAAAATTGTGAGAGGGTGATGTAGAGGCATGTCTTAGTTGTTGCGCGGGGCAGAAGGCAGGCTGCATATCATACAACCCCTCAAGGCTTGGCTTCTATAACGTAGACATAGAAACTCACGTACCAAATCGACCATCTGAACTTCCAACTAATTTACGGACTCTCGAGTGATTGAGAGCGTGTTATGAACTCTCATACAAGGATGGTTAATGCACCGCGAAGAATAAGTGATCCATCCTCTACCAACATTTCTAAATGCGGTTGCTTGACAGAACTCAGTCCTGAATAAGCTATCACATATTGTCCGTCAGCGTGAGCACTAATGTGCCATTTCGTCATAATTGCCAAAGATGAGATGCCCAGCCATACGCCGTATCACCTTGCCTCTTGGCTGGTGATATAAGAAGTCAGCGCATGACGAACCACGGCTGCTACGGAAATATTGAATTGTCCAGGAACATATCACGTTGGACCTTGAATATCCATCCAGTATGTCGAAATCGTCCTCTGTCCCCGAAACAATGAGGGCGTTGAGATTGATAGAGGTAAGACGCCCATCAGCCAGGCTCTTGATATCCAATTCATAAGAGAATAGTACAACAAAGACTATCAACTTCACGACAATGTCCCAGTCCCGACTCCAGACCGAGGCGAAGTTCTGATTCGCGTTTCCGCCTCTGGGTTCTGCCACACAGATCTCATGGTATACCATGGCATAAGCCAAGAACCGCTGCCCTTCATCGGCTCCCACGAACCAGCGGGCACAATAGTCAGTCTCGGGCCTGATATTTCGGACAGTTGGCATGTAGGAGATCGCGTGGGAGTTACCAACTTTCAGAAATCATGTGATGCTTGCATGGGCTGCAAATGGGCCAGGAAGACCATCAAGTCGCTGGATCCTCGCTTCTGCGAAAACAGGACCATGTGTGGCATCACTCGTGCCAACGGTGGATTTGCCGAGTATATGACTGCTTCACACGACGCTGTAGTTCACTTGCCAGATGAAGTATCTTTTGAACAGGCTGCACCATTGATGTGTGCCGGTGTAAGTTCACTTCACGGAGACACAAGGCACTATGCTAACAACCCCAGGCAACCGTATGGCACGCAATTAACCAGGCAGGGCTACAAAAGGGGCAATCGGTAGCAATCATCGGCGTAGGCGGTCTCGGCGTCTTAGGCATCCAGTTTGCAAAAGCCCAAGGCTACCGTGTAGTAGCCATCGACAAGCACGAGATCGGATTGAAGCTCGCCTCAGACGTTCCAGCTCATCTCAAACCCGATCTCATCGTTAGCTTCGACGACGAAGACACACCCAAAAAGGTTTCAGACTTTACAGACGGCCTAGGTCTGAATGCTGCCATCGTCTGTACTGGCGATGATGCTGCAAACGATTGGGCTGCCCAACGTCTACAGCCGAGGGGAGTGTGTGTGGTTGTCGGCTTCCCTGAGGGGGGCTTCAAATTTGATCCCATGAACCTCATCTTTAAGGAGATTGTAGTGAAGGGAACTATTTTCTGCAGCATGGACGAAGTCAGGAGTATGATGGATGCCGTGGTTAAGCATGGGGTTCATAGCCACTTGACTTTGATACCCATGGAAGAAGCAGAGGACATACCAACCAAAGTAGCCGCACATGCTTTTACGGGCCGGCCAGTTGTGACGATTGGAGAATGAATATCAGAGCTTCTCAGGATGCTGTAGGGTAATTAGAGGAAGAATCTCATCCTCTTCTTTGTTGTGTAGTGTCTCCCCAGTTTCGTTATAAGTGTGAGGCGCAAACATCATATCGACCATCCATTTGAAACCTCCTACAGTCTTCTGCCATTCTTGGGACCCTAAGTCACGAGCGCTCGATGGTTAATAGTTTATGAACAGACAAGTTCATGAATGCCGTATTTCCATTGATCATATACACAACGCCGTTAGTCAATGCGACTGCCAAGTCCAGGCTCCGATGTAGTACATGCAACAATCCTTCCTTCTCACGTAGCATTTGTAGATGCTTCCCACCGTCCTCATCATTATATAACCCTTCTAAAGGTTCCAGGCATTACCCGACGATCGTCGACCCTTCTCATACAGCCACTTGCTGTTCAGTCCAACACTCGTTCGCTTACCTCCTGACGGGCTAGGAGAGGTAGGGTCAGCGAACGGAATGGCCGTGGAGCTGGCGCCAAACGGGCTCGCAGACCCGATAGAAGATCTTCTTCCGTTCCCAAAGTTCACACTCTTCTGGAAAAGAGGGCTTCCCAGTGGTGAGCCGGTCGACCCCTGAAGGGCAGGGCTACCCCGACCAGAGAGAGGTGAGCTGGTGTAGCTTCCCCGACTTCCAACAGAGCCAGCTATGGAGGGCGTGCGCGAGTATCGAGGCGGTGTACTAAACTTAGCATCGGGGGTCGGCGCAGCCGCGGAAGGCTCGAGGCCCAGCAGGGAGCGCTGAGCAGCTGTGAGGGGGATGTCGGAGAGATCGTCTTTCGGTCGGATCAAGGGGAGGCACGCGATCCCGATATTGATGAATGGAATGAGCTGGAGAATAAACCACGCCCAGCTCAGGTATATCCTGAAGGAAGTAGGAACGCTGGAGGCCAAGTTAGCTACAGTCAAGCCAGGGAGTTGTGAGGCAACCAACGCTTTAGAACCAATGTTTAGCCTAGCGAGAAGCTGCGCAGACCAAAAGCCTAGCAGCGCGATAACATTGTAGGCTATTTGGCGCACATTCTTCTCAGAAAAGGTGGTCGCATTGCGTCGCCTGGTGATTTCATCCAGTCGCGGGTGACGCCAAGTTCCGGGGCTGTCAGTCACAGAGGGGCCGCCGATGGTGGTCGTCCTGACAGGAGTGGCCATGGTGAGGTAGGAGGGAGATTGGCAAAAGCAGTAAAGCTTGGAGTGTTTTGCGCGGGTGGTTCAACAAGCTTGGTCGTGGAGATCTGATAGCGACCGTGATGCTCCCAAGGACAATCCAGACAGTCGGCTCGGAATAATAAAACTGCCAGACGCACTCTCGTGTATTGTACCTGTTGGTTAGTATCCTCTTGATCCAGGCCGAGGCCGTTGTGAGGCCGGTTGCTCCCTTGTTCGTGGGCTTTGTTGACGTTTGCTCAAAGAGAGTTGAGGGTGAACGGGCTCCCCGTTAAGGAAAACACGACAGAGAGAGCATGGGCTGGACTAGCTTGGCTGTTGCAGCGACCAGCACGGGCCTTCACGCGCCACAAGTGCATTGGCACCTGCAGGCACTGGAAGGTTAAGCCACAAAGACCCAGGCATCAGCCACACGAGCATCAATCACCGCGGTGGTCCTGACGCGCTTCAGCGCTGGCTGTGGCAGAGGCAGGCGCATCCGTGGTACTAACTAAGGCGAGGCCCGAGGACAGGAGCTCCAGGCCAACTTCGCTTCTCCTTCTCACCACGTCAAGGGCTGAAAACCTCACCCGAGCATAATCGCAATCGCCCTCACCTCGCAAACGCCCTCGACGCGCAATCGACGATTAATTCATCAACAGTTGTCGCCTTTTCTACATCGTCGACTATTTCACCAACAACAAATTGCAGTTCGCGATGCGACGTTAGCCCCAACAAGACTCCCTTCAGCCTCATCTACCACCACCACTTTTCTCCCCATCATCGACCACCTCCCCCTCCTTCATCATGGCAGCATCGCCTGCCTCCCTCGCCGCCACGTCGGAGATGGAGCCTCCAAGCTCTCCAGCTCATCCAGAGGGCAAGTCATTTGTGTCTCGCGCAATGACCGAGGATGACGACACTCAGATGGCCAATGCCACTCCTGAACCCCAGGAAAAGTCCTCGCGCTCTAAGGGCAAAGGATCGCAGAATAAGGATGCTGGGAATCAACCACAGATTGGCAAGATCCGCCATTTGAAGAAGGAGGATGGCGAGCCTCTCTGGAGGGCCGATATCCAATACGACTTCCTCAAGGCCGTTTTTGACAATGAACAAGCTGTCTTCACCAACTCGTACGAACCGGAGCGCCTCGGTAAACAGAACTTTGCCGATCTATACATCGACACCATGTCCCGCAGCTCCAAGACCAGCAAGGTCCTTCGCGACAAGCTCCTTAGTGATAGAGAAGCCGCCAAGGGCATGGCCATGGTCTGCCTTCTTGTCAACATGGGTCGCATGAACACGACTCTCAACTGTGAGTGATGCATCGTCACCTAAGTACTATGCTAATTCACCTCCAGTCTTTCCCGAAATGAGAGCCCAGCTCCGTACCTACCACGCCATTCCTTCCCTCCAGGCCCACCAGGATCCTCATGCCTATAAGCAACTCCAGGATGCGCCTCGCCTCAAGTCAATTCTGAAAGGTGGTGCGGAAGATCGCGACGAGCCTGGGACGCTTGATAAAATCAAGCAAAGAGACATCCCTCGCACAAACCCTGTCAATCTCATTTTCGTAATGTGCAACACAGCACAGAAGGTTGCTGAGCTACATTTTCCTCGGCAACGCGAATTCCATGACCTTATCATGAAGACTCACTATACCAGCCAGTCACGAGCGAAGGCCTTCCTTTGGCTGATGTGGTTCTACCTTGAGTCTGACTTTACAGAGGAAGGTTGTGATGAGAACCCTTTCGGCCCGGGCGTTGATTACGGTCTGGATGTCGCGAACCAAGGTGTGCCTCGCCTGGAGCAGATGACGCCTGCTGAACAGGCAAAGGAGAACGTAGACACGGAGGAGGAGATGGAGTTCGGCCGAGCCAAGCAGAAAATGCGGGCTAAGATCCTAGAGATGGACCAAGCCTATCTTAACGAGAGAGAAACCAAGCGAGGCAAAATGCGACCATCGTTTGCCGACGATGGACCGGCGATACTTCCACGTATCAGACCTTCGAAACACGAATCTGACATGGACAGTACCAGGTCAACGCCACCACCTCGAGCACTGGGTCGCGCCCTTAACTCTGGCCGGAGAGGTGCCCCACTCAAGTACCAGATCTTTGAAGGCTCGTCACCGGCTCATCACGCCAACGAAGGTGTTGTCGCCCGAAAGCCTCGACCACCAACAGCACACCAGCTCGCGGTGGAACGAAATCGAAGCCAAAGGGTCGAGTATATCCTTGATCGTGGTCTTCGGCGCCAACATCACAAGAGTCGCAAGTCGAGGCGCAAGGATGGCGCAATCTTCCGAGCGTATCGACGACTTCAAATGGTGGATGACCCTTTCGAAGACAGCGACGACGAGAATTCGGCTCCTCAGAACTTGACCTACGGAGATAAAACCCCAGGACCGTTCCGTGAGAAGGGAGTGGGTGGCCTCTGCCTCCTATCCAAGGAAGAGGATGATTTCGGCGAGGAAGTCAGTGCCTATGCCGCCGCTTTGAGGCGATCAACACGACGTCTGTCTCGTTGGGGCCCTCGATCGGCAGAGCTCGGAGTGATCCCTACCATCAAGCGACCCAAGCCAAAGAAGGCTGACGACGATGACAAGGACGGAAATGGTGACGACCACGAGGATGGCAAGCATGACGGCACCAACGGTGACGCCAATGGCGATGTGACTCTTGGTGACATGACGCTCGGTGATATTACAGTGGGAGATGCTACAGTAGGAGATGTCACAGTAGGGGACATGACAGCAGGAGACGTGACCATGGGCGACGTCACGATGGATGATGTCGAAGACCAGACGGTTCTCCACGAGGATGAAGAGCGCGCTGACGACGACGCCGATGACGCTGACCGTACGGAGGTCATGGGTGACTCGGATATGGACTAAGCGGGATGATGAACGGCAGGAGGTTTACTATTTGTAGCACTATTAAGACGGACTCAAACGGGACATGTTTGCAGGGACGGGTACGGAATCAGGAGTTTATACTTGTTTGTTTGATGTGACTATTATCAATCAATGGCTATAATGCAAAAGGGGTTCAACGGAACGCGAGGCAAGGTATGCGGTGAAGAGGAAAAAGAAAGGCGCTGCATTTGCGTCTGACAGACAGCATAGGTAGACCAATAGAGCCGGTTCTTAAACAAGCAAGCGGAAAACATCAAATAGGTAACCTGGACGGCGAATACGCTATACAAATACGAAAACGAGGAGGCTGTATCGCGCCAAGGACCGGGACACTTCCGAGAGCGGAGAATTATCGCTCGGAATGCGGAGGGTCCGGGGCAGAGCGAATGGGCTCATTCCGGGACGCGGGAAGCACGGGCGCCGAGCGGTGAGACGCGGCAGATTAGCTCTCGGAGCTGCAGGGTCCCGTCCTAAAATCCCCTTGTTTTTGGGGAGGACGACGTATTTCAATTCCTCGTCCCCAACGTGTCTGGTCAAGTCAATTGAGTTGTGGTGACCTCCTCTGAGCGTTCTCTCCCCGTAGACTCGTTCTGTCTCGTCTATCCGCCATGCCCAAGTCACAGCCTCAGTCCGGCGGCATCAGCCGTCTTCTGGGCATTCTCGGCCTTCTGACCGCTCTCCTTGCGTCCGTCTTTTACGTGCTGGAGCAGAACCTCGACAAGTTCTACATCTTTGACCTGCAGCACCTGGACGACGTGTCGAAGCGCGCGCTGGCTGAGCACGGCAACAACACCAGGGCCGTGGTGGAGTACATCGTTACCGAGCTTAACGAGAAGACTCCTGCGCATGTCAACCTCAATGAGGAGTGGGTTTTCAACAACGCTGGCGGTGCCATGGGCGCCATGTACATTATCCACGCCAGTGTGACCGAGTACCTCATCGTCTTTGGTTTGTTCCCCCTGATCTACCTAGTAGAAAACCCCTGACTAACAAACTCAGGCACCGCGATCGGCACCGAGGGCCACACGGGCCGCCACACGGCCGACGACTATTTCCACATCCTCAGCGGAACCCAGCTTGCCTACGTCCCTGGTTCCTACGAGCCTGAGGTGTATCCCCCTGGCAGCATCCACCACCTCCACCGTGGTGACGTGAAGCAGTACAAGATGCCCGAGGGCTGCTTCGCTCTCGAGTACGCCCGCGGTTGGATCCCTCCCATGCTCTTCTTTGGCTTCGCCGACGGCCTTTCGAGCACACTCGATTTCCCTACCCTGTATCACACAACGCGGATTACTGGTCGGGAGATGATTTCGAACCTGCTCAAGGGCAAGTTCTAAGGGGTTAATTTGGGGTGTAATAGAGGGATAAAAAGTGGGGATTAGACGGCTTTGGAGAACTGGAGCTGGATATAAAAGGATTGTGTTTCGGGTATCTTGAAGGATCGCCTCGCAGCCATGTCATTAGGGAGATCTATCATTGGATAGGTTTAGTACCCAATCGACAGTATCTTTAAAGATGACAAATTCCTGGATATTTCATATAGACTGTCCACCCTGTCCGCGAACTCATGACAGTAGACTTCCATCATGACACCCCCAAATTTTTGACATGTCAATTGTCACTCCCTACTCACACAGTCTGTCTCCAAGTCCGCAAACCCCTTGATTTGGTCGCTGTCATCAAGAATACATTTTTCTGAGAAACATGACTCAACTGTTTTGAACCTAAACGCCCTTCAATAAGTCTTATCAACAGACTACACCCTCTAGGAACCCAACCCTTCCCGTCCAACTATCTAGTTTACTCTGAACAGAAATAACCCAAACAGAATTCGTCGGGGTGATGCAATTGATGGCATCACTGAGATTCGACTGTGAATCACGGTCTCAATCTTTTGGGAATTTTCACACAAGTTCTAGGGTGTGTTGTTGACCAAGAGTAGCCGTGATAGGCACGTTGTTCAACAACCAGAAGCCATTTAATATGGAACTCCTTTTTTCCCTCTTACAAACGGATACCCCAGGGCACTTATTGCTGTATTGTCCTCTCATCACTATTAACCCATGAATCCCAAAAAGGTGAAAGGAGTACGTCGTCTCAATAGAGGACTGTTTGCTCTGGAAGTGCTTAGAAAATTATTACTTGACGTCCCTTGGGTAAGTCTACTCTCAATGACTCGACTTCCTTTGGTAAATCTACTCTCTTCCTAAGGCTATCCTATCATAAACATACTCCGCGAAATCGCCAAAGCTCGCCAAAAACATTCTGACACGTACGACCAATTCTATATTTCGCAACGAGCAACAAGCAATACCTCTAGTCACCCCCAGTAACACTCAGAACGACATCGTTGCCCGCGAGCCGGGCAAAGAGATCACGACCGCCGCAGGTCTTTCGGACCGCGAGAAGGATGCCTTGCATGATCTGTTGGAGCGCTAGGCTACCATGAGACCCAGCAATGGCACCACGGCTCTGAGAATCTCGACGACGTTCAAAACCCAATTCCTCGAGGAGGTCTTCAACAGGTGGACCTCGGCATACGACTTCATCCCATTGTCAACCCTGCCCGACAAAAGATAGAACAGGTGTCTGTCCCGGTCGGAAAGTTGAACGACCACCTCCCGGTTACCCCGATGAAGAGAAAGAAGGGACAGGTCGAGCAGCTGGACCCAGCTCGTGCGCGGGGCCACGGTACTTCTTAGCATCCATCTCAACATCGGAACATACCATGTTGGTTTCCTCTGGCGGGATGGCAACTTTGCCACGATCAACCAGAAGTACGTGGAGATCGACCAAGACCTCACGATGAAGGCGGCGAGGCGACGAGCCGTCCTGAACTACGACCAGTGTGAGACTGCTCGTATTGAGCAGTACAACAAGGCCATCATCATCGCCCTCGCACGCCTTCGCATCCTCGCTTTTTCTAAGACAGGGGCGCAGGAAATTCCCTCGGTCAACGATGTACACCGGATTAACGGGCGCGATAAGGTGGCCGAGCTGGCTTCAGACCAACTCCTCAAAATTTCCACCGACCTCGAAGAGATCGCCAGAGACTGCGTTTGACTCCGGGTTGGTCAACTCCCAGTGGACTATGACGGCGAGGGCAACAGGATGATATGAATCGATGCCTAGTTGCTACGGAGGATATTTACGTGTTTATCTACCTAAACGTGCTCTGAACAGTCAAAAAACTATCATAATACTTTTGCAATAAGATGCAAAGTCAAGCCTACAATACTCCTCTTTCTTCCTAATGATTAGAATACCACTCTCAAGATTATCACATGTTTAGATAATAACCGCCATCTTGTCACGTCCCAATAGCCCCATTGAATAACCTCTGCAGAGATTAACATGGATCTACAGATTCCCATTTCTATGGAGCGGCTGCAACACCATATCTGTGGACCTCGGAAGCCGGTGATTCAAATGCGAGTCAAGTGTAACACTGCAAGTCAAGATAGGAAGGTTCAAGTATAACATCTGCGGTCTGTGTGTTTGCGTATCGTATCTAAAGACCGATGATATCCGCAATCATGGTCAAGACCGATGGTGGTGAGACTTGAATGATAGCCCTGGTTACCAACACCAACAAGGGGAGGAGCTTGCTAATGAGACCAATAAACAAACTTGGAAGATCATGTCGGATCGACCACCCGACCGGTACAGTTACGACCTTAAGCGCCCCAGTGGCTTGTCGTTACGTGATTCTCGCAGCTCTAATGGTGGTCAATAGAAAAAAAAGAAGCTTAAATTAAGACTGTCGTCGAAGCTCACAAGGATGCTTCTAGCGGGGAAATGCAATGCAGGACTTAAGCGGGAATAGGAAGGTAACGTTGGTTGAGCGGTTGTGGATAGGATCATGGGCTTGGCAATGTCAATCCTTCTCCCTATGCGAATGATTTCTGGCCTTGGCTGGTGACCTTTTGTAGCTTTGTTGATTTTATTATCCTGCTGCTGTTGGGCGAGAATTTGAACATCTACCCCGTCTTTGTTATCCTGTCCCCCTTGTCTTTTCTCATGATCCATGTTACATGGAGAACCCTTGTCTTTCACCACCATCCTCTGCCCAGACTCACAGAAGGTCCTCTAGCCGCGTATTTAAAATGTCAAGCCAAGATGCCAAGCGATAGACTCCCGAGTAAAAACAGCCACTTCTCGGCCGCATGCTCGGGATATTGTCCCGCCTGCATGGTGTACCTTATCACGAGGGAGGGGGGGGACAACTAACTCGATAACCAAGCACAAGGGTTGGAAACTGCGTGTGCAAGGGTAGCTGCAACGTTGACCGGGAACTTTTGAAGGAGATGCTCCTTGCAATCACCAGTTGGATCGTCGGCCGTCTTGTCCGACCTCACACGGAAGACATCTCCGTGCTTGGCTATGCTGAGATACGGGGTGATATGGCTATGATGGTCGCTACCAACGAGATAAGCAACATTCGATGTCTTCTCTAGAAAGAATGTTGGTCTTGGAAACATAGGCCTCCAAGCTATGAGAGCATCTATACCGACTACTTGCCTAGACGGCCATGTTTCTAGAGTTACTATATCTCATGTAAGAGCAATGTTTCACAGCATGGCTCTACAGCCACACAAGGACCTCCTCAAAGTAATGATGACAGAGGCTTATATACCCCCAAAAATGTGTAACCCAACTTGACATCACCAACGCCAAGAATACACCAGCAAGGTAAACTCATCCTTCCAACTCCCAGATCCTACCCTCCCTATCTGGACCACTACACGCGAGATCCCTCCTCCTATTGCCCTCTCCGCATCGTCCATCACTCCCCACCGCGGGGTCTCCCCTCAACTTTCCTCGGACCAGTTGACCACTTAGAGTTCAGCAATTGATGTATCATGATCACGAGGATCTCGATAACATGGCCTTCATATCGACCTTCTTCTTTCACCACTACCATCCTTGAACCGCCCCCGCAGATGGGAGGACTTCCTTGTCCCATGCCCTGTACCACTTGCCTTCCTAGTAGTGCTCTACACGATAGCCCTCTCGTTTGGGTCGGCGATTGAGACCTTGGGTCGCCTTCTGAGACTCGCACTTGTACGGGGTGGGACCTAGGCTCACTTATAAAGGCCATGTCCCAGCTGCAGCTCTGTTTCCTCGAGCCCCCCTGCTGTACTGAGCTTGTAGCACTCGGCCCCAAAGAAAGACCATTGTTGCACATCGTCAACAGGATTCAGATTATATCCACCATGGCACCTGCTGGAGACAGCCTGGCAGAGCCCATCGCCGCCGCCGAGCTACGCGCCGAGGCCATTGACGAGAAGAGGGCTTCCATCCAGGTCGAGAAGAGAGCTTCCCTCACAGCTGATCCTCGAGCTGGTCATGTTCCGGCTATTACCCCTGATGGGGAGTTGCCCAATGCTGAGGAGCTCGCGACCTTGAGACGAGTATCGAACAAGATTCCCGTCAAGTTGTTCAGCATTGCTTTTATTGAGCTTTGCGAGCGTTTCTCCTACTATGGATGTACCGTCGTGTGTAAGTCTGCCCACTCCTGTCCCCTTATAGGGGTTACCTTGGATCCTGTGCTGATTCTTGATTCTTTTTATATACTGAGATAAGACTGACACATTCTAAGTCACAAACTTTATCCAACAGCCTCTCCCTGAAGGCTCCTCGACCGGTGCCGACATGGAGCAGCCAGGTGCCCTAGGCATGGGCCAGAGAGCCTCGACCGGAATCACCACCTTCAACCAGTTCTGGCAGTACTTCATGCCCCTTCTCGGTGCCTACGTTGCCGATCAGTACTGGGGCCGATACAAGACCATCAGCTACGCCCTGGGTATCGACATTATCGGACACATCATTCTCATCATCTCTGCGATTCCTCCTGTTATCAAGAACGATGGTGGTGCTCTTGGTGCCATGATCATTGCCATTATTGTCATCGGTTTTGGTACTGGTGGTTTTAAGCCAAATGTCAACCCTCTGATCGTGGAACAGCTTGGTGAACAGCACATGCACGTCAAGACTCTCAAGTCGGGTGAGCGTGTCATTGTTGATCCAGCTGTTACTATTGAGCGAATCTATGGTTGGTTTTACTTCTTTATCAACACTGGAGCTTTGATCGGACAGATTACGGTGAGTTGGCACATCAACAGCCCCCCCTTATTACCCAACGAACCAAGACTAACTCTTTGCTAGATGGTTTACGCCGAAAAGTACATCGGTTTCTGGCTCTCCTACACACTCCCCACAATCATGCTCTGCATCTGCCCCATCATCATGTTCTGGGGCCGACATAGATACGAGCGCCGCGAGCCTGGTGGTTCCGTCCTCGGACCGGCTCTCAAGGTCTGGGTCCTCGCTCAAAAGGGTCGATGGTCCATCAACCCCTTTCAGACGTGGAAGAACATGCACGACGGAACCTTTTGGGACAATGTCAAGCCTTCTCGCTTCACCAACGAGACTCGACCTCACTGGATGAACTTTGATGATGCTTGGGTTGATGAGTTGGCTCGTGGATTTGCTGCTTGTGCTGTGTTTATGTGGTATCCCATCTTTTGGCTCTGCTATAATCAGAGTAAGTTGAAGATCCCGTACCTATTCCAAGCTCTTTATAACTAACGACTTGTAAGTCAACAACAACCTCATCTCACAAGCCGCTCTCATGGAACGTCACGGCCTCCCCAACGACATCCTCTCTAACCTCAACCCCTTTTCTCTCCTCATCTTCATCGCCCTGAACGACTTCTTCATCTACCCTGCCCTCCGAAAGGCAGGCATCCGCTTCACCCCCATCAAGAAGATCACAGCCGGTTTCTTCTGCGGAGCCGCGGCCATGATTTGGGCTGCCGTTGTTCAGCACTACATTTACCAAAAGTCAGAGTGCGGCAAGTACGCATCTGGAAAGATCTGGAGCGAGGAGGAGGGTGAGATGGTCAAGTGTGCCATTGTCCCTATCAATGTCTGGGCACAGACTGGTTCTTACGTCCTCATCGCTCTCTCTGAGGTGTTTGCGTCCATTACATCTCTCGAGTATGCCTTCTCCAAGGCTCCCAGGAACATGCGATCCATGGTCCAGGCTGTTGCTCTGTTCATGACTTCCTTCTCTGCCGCTCTCGGCCAGGCCCTCGTCGGTCTCGCTGCTGATCCCCTTCTTGTTTGGAACTATGGTCTTGTGGCAATCTTGGCCGTCATCGCTGGTACTTGCTTCTGGTTCCAGTTCCGAAGCCTTGATCGTGTCGAGGATCAGCTCAACGTGCTGCCTGAAGGTCATGCTGGAGCGACCGCAGATGAGGAGACTCCTTACCAGAACAAGCGTATGGATGAATAGAGGAGACAGATTCCAGTATTGCATTCTTTACCAAGATAGTTTGTTTAGTTTGAGATGCCACTTGTCAGACTGACAAGAATATACTGCGAATGGTATATCATTGAGGTCGAAACGTACAAGTCAAGTCCATAGCATCTTCAATAAATCTTGATCAATATCTATTATGTTAATCACACAAGTGCCATCTTGAATCTTCATAGGGGTGCTAAGGACATTGTCAAGTCTCCTATAATATTTGTGCAATATTAGTCATGTATTTGTGTAGCATAACCTGAACTTGCGCCCTCTTTGTCTTTGCAAGTCGGCCTCCAGCTGCCGAATGGTCGCATTTTCTAAGGGAAGTGGTAAGCCACGGTCAAGAGAGAGAAGAAGAACGCATTCTTCCTTGGTTGTCTTGCGAGAGATCAAGGCAGCGTTGTTGGTAGCCAGTGAGCTCGCTTGTAGCCGTGTCGTCAGCAACAATGGACAAGCAAATAGAGTTTATAGTAGAAACACAAGACAATCTGATCACCAACAAAAGTATCCCTCCGCTAGACGACGATATAACGCGAGTTTTCTACTGATCCTGGATACAATTACCATGACCTGAACCTCGGCTTGCTCTCAAAATCCTTGAGCAAGAAGACGAATCTAGTCTCCAATCTTCCTCCAACATCATCGACAGGTTCGTCATCAGAATCCCATGGCAGACTATTATCAGCCTCGGCAGCTCCTGCAATTGCGGCAACCCATAGTAAGTCCCACTGCAATTCAAGCGAGTCCCAGCTTGGGAGAAGGGCGTGTTCAGGAGAAGAGAGTGTCAAAACTTAACCAGTCTGAAGAGGCAACCCGCTTGGCCGATGTGCAAAGCCAGGACCCTATCCCATGGCATCCTCTTCTGTACTGATATTTCCACGCCTCAAAGGGGACGGGTAAATGGGAGATCGAAAGGTTGTAAATCCCGAGTGCCGCACAGGTGGCCGACCAACTTACGCAAACACTCCTCTTAACCGTTGCAGAAAGCAAGTTGCTCTAAGGACACTTGTTCTACCTTGATGGACAGATGTTGAGCATCCTGACGCTAGGCTTTCAACTGGATTGTCACAACAGATACTGACTCTTGTTTTATAGTTTGAGAGACTCTCGTGCCTCTACAAGCATGCGTTTACTGTTTGTGTTTGTTGTGTTATCTGCTACAAGGCAAACCTGAGTGAATGCGCTAGTCCTGCGGGCCTCTGAGTATAAGTACCCTTCTTCCTTCCTACTAGATCTTAGAGAATCAAGCTTCTCTTTACATTTCAATTATATATAATAATTTAACTAACTATATATCACAAGCCTGGCGGGTACCCGGACCAGTTTATAGGTGCCACAACGGATACCTCATTGTCAACGACATGGCGATCAGCACACCTTGCGCCGAACCCATGGAGTTCATGACTCTTCCCGTGTCAGAAGCTCTTGACGTATCGTTCGTCTTTCCTGGTGCCCCTGGGGACTTGTCATCGTGCCATTTCAAGATGTACGCGTGAGGGCTCGGTTTAGAAGACGAATGCGTCGCCCAGATTCCCATCTGGTTGATTAACGTATCGAATATCGAAGTCGAATACCAAGACGCCAAGGAGCTCTTGAGATACTTAGCTCAGAGCCCTAGAAGGGATCTGACCAGATCGTGGGCCTGTCTATCAACGCAAATCTACCCTCAACCAATCCTGATGAGGACATACCACAAGGCTTTTAACGACATGGGGTGCCGCAAATGCGGACAACATCACGCTTCTCCGACCAACCCCTAGAGCTCCAGGGAGACGGAGATGACTCTATCGGGTTCCGGAACTGCAAGAATGTCGGTCACAAAGCTGCAGATTGCACCAACTGAGCCAAATCTGCGTCGTATATAATCAGGAAAGCCATGCGAAGTCAAATCATCTCTATCAAGTGTGTTATAAATACTATCAAAAGGATCACTATTTCAAGATGCGAAATCCCTGTTGCGTTCGTAGCAATGCTATTGGGCATATACAGGATATATACCGCATACCCTCCATCATCAAAGTACAACATGGCGGTTTTCCGACCAAGGGACCAAGGTTGGAACTGTGCTCTTCCATCTCTGAATCGAGTCTTTCCTGGGGGACTAGAGACTGTCTGGGCCGGATCGACAATGATGGAACCGAAGTCGCTGTGCGAGAGGGGGTTACGCCAGCGATGGCTACTATTAACTGGGAAACTGTTGACGTAACAGCGTGGAATAAATCTGGAGAGGATTCCAGCCTCATAAGTCATCAGGGACTGTGGAAGCCGTCTTTGTGTAGAGACGGAAGAGCAAGAGTCGGCGGCTGAGTAGATACGAACTAGCCTTGGACATTGGACGAGGCCTTAGGTGATGTCCTGGCTTTCAATACCACCTGGAGGAAACCCAAGGTGTTTCTCCCACGAGCGATACCCACCGGAGAGCCGTTGGAATCACTAGGCAGCGGTCGCCGACACGTTGTGCTGGTGATGGACAGGAGCCTCATCCCCAGTCATTGTCTTGCGGACTGAGGGAGACGTCGACGGGTTCAGTCGACACCGTTCGTCACCGACCGGTAAAGAGGGATGATCATGGACATTATATATACAGCCGTCTAGCGAATCTCATTATCCACGACCATAACTACAACCACCATAAACAATAACCTTGATCACCATCATCTACTCACAACTTCTCTACTGTGTTTGCTGGTCCTCATTACCGATATTAACAAGAACATCACAATCGACAGAATCCTGGTCGACATAACTGTATCATGTTCGACAAAGGGGTAGGAGTGATCAACATATTTAAATGTCAAAGATAGAGAATGGATATCAGTGTTCGATAGCAGACACGTGGGTCAAGAAAGAAAAGAGTAGGAGACTACCAAAAGTTGCCTAGCATCTCCTTTAAGTAACGTATAAAAATTAATAAGAATTAATAAAAAGAAGAGTTGATAATTCTTTTATTGTCCTTAGACGGGATAAGCTAATCGACCCAGGTGCTAGGCAAGTCTTGTTCCCAGCTCCGCACCCCACCCACCATAGGAAGCAATTCCGAACTTCGCAACCACACAACACCACAAGGCGTAATTGGTTTAGTGGTAAA
>JABCKD010001221.1:0-44126 GCA_013186415.1 Fusarium sp. NRRL 66088 | reverse complement strand
ACCCGCGCGCGCGGGTTCAAAGCCAGCTCCGGGGCTGGGGTTGGGTGTGGTTTTGGGTTGTCCGGCCTTGGATCCAATGCCTCGGTCAGAGATCGGTCATGAAATTTCTTGGTTGTTGTCAGGGACCTCCCCCCTTACCTTTCACCGGGGGGTTGTATAGCCCAGCTTCTCTGACATCAGCGATGCCGCGGTTGAAGTGAAGTCGTCATCAGCCATCCATTAGAAGCGCGCGTGTGTGTGTGTGTGTGTGTGTGTGTGCGTGCGTGTTTACATCCAGCTACATCAAGACGGCTTTCTTGTTTATTGTTCACGGCAATACGGGAAGAGACGCGGCGGACACGGCACCGCATTCTATCTATCATGCTTGTCCAAGGTTGGCAGCTGTATCTTGTCTCGGTCCTTTATCTCGCTCGAGTTGACGTCTTTGCTTTTCACCGAGTGTTTTGCCGCGGTGTCTTGCCGCACCCGTGTATGTGTGTGTGTGCACCTCCCCAGCTGGAATACTCCCCGAGGCCCGATTAATTGACCGCATCTGCTTCGGACAGAAACGCGTTTCGTTCCTAATCAATCAGCGCGAACCAAGGGCACACTGACCGACCCGACGAACGCGCTCTTCCCTGCTTCGCCTAAGAATTCATCCACCGCCAATTCTCTCTCTCCCCTCCCATGTCTCCCGCTCCCGGAACTTTGAATGGCCGGCTTCATTTTTGAAACTCTTTATCTTGACCGGGGAACACTTCCTGGGAGACCCGTCCCGTCGGTTGCCAAGGGCTTTTTGTCTCCAAATCTCGCTAAGCAAGATTTTTCTTACTCCAACTTCAGGCCTCTCCCGCTCCCCATTCCCAGCCCGACCGGCGACTCGGGACCGCATTCCTGTGATCCGAGCGAGGGTTTACCCCATGTAGCGTCTTTCTTCTACCGGGCACGATAGCGTCTTCCGGGGTAAGAAAGAGAACGAAAGCAAGGCCCGACAAAATACCCCCTCCCCTTTGAATTTCCACCGACTCAAGGCCTTGCTCATTCCGGCTCCACATTGGGAAAGCCGCCGTCGCCCCCGGACCCGATCCGACGGTTCGTTGCTCCCAAAGCCGGGTATTTCCCGACCGTGCTCTGCTCAGGGCCAAGGGTCCTGACTCTCCTCCTTACTCTTTGGTAACGTAAAAGATGCACGCCCCTGACATGGGGATAGCCCAGCCGCCGCTGGGAGGGGCTCCGTCGAAATTTTCTAGAGCTTCCTTTTCCCTTCGCCGGGACCCTCTCCGATGTCGTCCACCTTCTCTTTACTGCTTAGACGGGAGGAGCCACAAGCTCGGTGCAAAGACCACCGACCATCTTTCACAAGGTTGCACTAGAAGGTCGATAGAAGGTCCGGTAGAAGGATAAGGAAGTTCGAGATGGATGCTCTGTGTCATGAAAAAGAAGAGTTTTTTGCCTCCTTCCCCATTGAAATGCCCCTCTCGATGCAAACCCAGATAGCAATGCTCCCTCGGACCGACGTCTCACTGGATAAAGCTGAGGGAAACACTGGGGAAGGAGGATCTCTTAGCTTCCGCATTTTCCACGTGCTTGCGGTGCCGCAACAACATTTGCCTCCCTTCTCTCTCCCCCCCGCTCGCTAGAATAACCCGCGGCAAAAAGGGTAATCAAGGGTGTGGGCAAAAACGGCTGGAGGGAGAAAGTTGGCCGAAGTGCCCAAAGGGGGCATCTCATTCCGCCGCCGGTACCGTAAACCAACGCCCCCCCTCTTCTTTTCCGTGCTCTCCCTCTCGGTGTAACCTAGAGCGAAACGGAGAGACGTGCTCCCAACTTCCCGAATCGTCAAAAGGTGAATCGCGAGTCGCGTAGTCAACCACCCCCTTCACCGTAGCCCGGCCACGCGGTTGACAGCTTTAACAAGCCTTGGGGGTTGGTTCTCGCGGGGTTTCCGTGAGGCGCGCAACCATGAAGCTTCCGCGTCAGAAGCCAAGATAACGGGAAGACGGAAATTGAGTGCGATTTCCCCGGAGACGGCCAAGCAAGCCTCAGAGATGGGGACATCAGAGACATGTGTTCTGTTAATTTGGTGATCCCCCGCAAAAAAGGACAACAGTGAAATGGGGTTTCCGGCCGATAAGAGTTGCCGTTTGTCTTTGAAATCCGGAGGCGTTGAGACATTCATGTCTTGACTGCGTTCAACAACAGCAACAACAACTACAACAAACTGAAGCCGTAATAGATTGTCGAAAACACACACTCGTACAGAAAAAAGCCCCCCAAAGGTACAAACAAAGACACGGCAATCAAAACAATCGCCGATGCAGCTTCCCCCGCGACTCAGTCTATCCTGACTCTCTCAAGAAAAGCCACTATCGACAATCCGCTCTTGTTTAGAGCCAGGCGATTCGGGTTGCCCTTTAGAGGGAGGGAGGGAAGAAGCCCGTAGATGTCACCAGCCACGCCACACAACGTGGGAAACGCCGCCTACGCCACGACCCTCTGCCCGGCGTTTGATTGCCCGTTTTGACAATGTTGCGAACAGATCCTAATGGGGTTATCGCGATCAAGTTCCCGTTGAGGGCATCCGGTCAGCGATGACGTCGTCAGAAGCATCGTAAAGATGTTGTTGCCTTATGCTCATCTCATCCGGTTCGAGTAGAAGTGCCTGCGTCTTACTGACAAGGTACAGGTATCACTGGCAGAGATGCGAAAGCGAGGTGGCTGTCTCTGTCTGCCGCTGGTTGCACCCGTAATACGGCGGGTGAGCCGCGATACGGTGTAGCTATTGCTGTCGCGGGGGGCCCAGAAATAGCATCAGAAATATTGATACGGTGTCAGCCTGTTAATATCCTCCTATCGCATCTCCCGCCTCCGTTTTCGCTGCCAGATTGGTTCGGTGCTGTCAGCTCCCGACGAGACGGCAACGTTTACTCTCTTCGTCACAAGACGTGCCTCGGGCGCGTAACGATGGGATGGTCGGCTTGTCACCCTGAAATGCTTCGTTACAGGGCAGTTCAGGCAGGCAGACTCGGAGGGCGTATGCTTTTTCATGTGTCCTCAGCCACCCGGGGCAACAGTCACACTTCCCAACTGCGGTTTGCTTACAAGTATTGGGGCTGATTAAACCAATGTTGCAGCGCAGGGCCTGGTTGGTGATGACGGTACTCAGCCAGCAGCGCCTCGTCATCTTTGGAGTGCGGCTTGGTAGGTCACATGGTTGTTTTCGCCTGTTGCCAGCACCCAACTGCGCTGGCTGTCAATCAATATCTTGGGCTTTCATCTGCTTGTCTGCTTGATTGGTTTCCCGTTGTTCCCTTGGCCAAGTTTGCATCGCCGTCGTAAATGATGATGGCATGTCGCCAGCAAACAGGGCGTCCCTTTTGGAAATCATGATATTGTACTTGTCAGAAGCATGCAGTTCGGGGACATGCTCGGGAACATGACGGTTCCCGGCCCTCATATCATGGCCACGTCCATGATGCCGTCATCGGCGCCCACGCCCTTGGGTGAGATAGATACAGCTATGCTGCCGCTGTCGCTACTCCTCCCGCGGGTTCCATTCAATATGGATGTCGTGCCTAACTCATGATGCAGGGCACTTTTTTTCGGTCCCGACGGTCCCTCTTCCATTTCTAATCTGCTGATGCCCGTGGCCCAATCTGAGTCTGCCCATCTGAAGCATACCACGTCTAGCAAACAAGGCGTGTGTGGGGGGCCATCCTAGGTGATGGCTTCGTGGGGTGGTCACCTCTCTCGTGGGGTTTCCTTGACGGGCAGCCAGCCCGAAGTCAACGAGGCTGCTCTGTTGTCTCTCCTTATCGGTCGGCAAGAAGCAAGCAAAGCAAAGCAAAGCAATCACCCGCTGAGGCTGCCGCCCCCAACAAGCCGTGTCTTGCTCTTGTGTGTGTCTGTGTGTGTGATATGATCTGGGGTTTAGTTTCCTCAGTTGTTATCTCTCTTCTCAAACACCAAATGTGCAGCATCTCATTGGCGGCGCCCCTTCACGCGCGGGATCAAACGCCATCCCGTTGATTTGAAAGGTCTCTTTGACTCTTCATCCCTGCTTGCCACTCCCGCGCGGATGAAGCATTAGGCTCGGATCAGGTGCTCGTGCCCCCTTTCCCGATCATCTCGCATCCCGTTTAACGGGGGGGGGACGCTTCCCTTACATCCCGCGACGGTTGTGATGAGGCTTGGTTCCCCTCTCCCCGGAGAACCCTTTGTTGTCTCCTCCCCCCACGCGCCTCATCACGGCTGGAGCGTCCCTCAGCCAAGGGATTCACCCACGCGGACCCCGGGTCCGGGGGACACGGCCGGGAGAGGAGGGGGATTTTTTTAGTGCCCGCGTCTGTTCGCAGGGATAAATGAGGCGGGAGTTTGCTGTCTGTTGAGTATGAGTAAGGGGGAGGCATGGTGTTTGCTTTCAAGAGCAGGGGGGGAGAAGAGATCAATCATAGACGAGTTTCTCAGCTTGGGTTGCCGCCTCGATATTCCCAAGTGTTTGTGATCTATCAACTCCAAACTCTCGATATCACTTCCAGAGGCGGTCAGCTACGATCGCAAGCAAGAAAAAATCAATCCTCTGGGCCGGGACCATGCATACATACATACGAAACTGCCGGGTAAATTGAAATGGTTGCTGCGGGATGCACCCATAACGACACGCCCTTACCCGTCTCCGATGCGCTTCGATGCGATGCATGCAGCCTTGCCGGCTCTGGCTGCAGCTTGCATATGTATGCCCTTCTCTTTGCTTCACCGATCCAGCTCGTGCTTGTTTCGGCTTTGTCACTGCAACCCACAGAGTTTCTTTCCCCCCCGTCACAGCTTCACCGCATCCAACTTGCGTGCGCCGTACATATAAACAAAGACGCATACCGCCTTTTGAAACCGCCGCCCTTTCCCCTGCGGCCACACGTTTGGTCTCTATTTCTCAGACTGCAGCAGGCAAGGGTTATATTAAACTCTCTGATGGAAAAGTTGTGATGCCCTAACCCTAGCAATTCTGCTGTGCTGTTGCTGCGTCGGGGGTTTTCATCTCATCTCTGCGCTGGCTCGACTTACACAACACCAACTGTCCCTTGCAGACCAGACGCATCTTACCCTTGTTTACCTGAGTGACTCATTTGAAAAAAAGAAATTTTTGATAGATTACATTCAAGATGTGATATGTCGTTCTGCTCGTCGACCCCTCAGCTATGTTTGCCAGTTGTTTGGGTTTCGCTGTCTGTTGCGGTGAGGCCATCTACATCACCTCGCAGCCCAACTGTGTCGTGTCAAACTACGTCATGCTGTTCGAGTCTCACGACATGTTCAGCTCTTTCGTTTGGCATGAGAAATCAATTCCAGCTGCATTACCCCTGCATGAGTGAGGGTTCGTACCTACTTCTGCGCACGAACTTTCTGTAATGTTGAGATTGAGGCCAGCCTGCGTTAGGCGCTGGCTCCAGGGTAGGTAAATGTTGAGTCCTCATCCACATTTGCCTACCGATTTGCGTTGTAGGTCGTGGTTGTTGTTTATTTACCACGTGCGGTACGTAATTCGTTTATAATAACTTATAGCATTGGCGGTTACGTCAATCTGCCAAGATGTTGAAGTTGGGTGGTGTATGTTGTTTGTATGGGTTTGCAATTATACGTCGCCAAGCAGCCACAACAACCTCACAAACTTGACTATTCGCAACTGCACACCTAAAATCTACAGAGTTCGAGACACGAACACATATCTAGAGCTCTAGTTCAATATAGTAATTCTGACATACCACCATGACCTTTGTATCCTGACCGGTTGTTCATCTTATCACCCAACACGCCTCATTCTCTCTACATGATAGTACAGAGGGGATGAGAGAGCGTCTTAACCTCTGTACTAGGAGAAGTAATTGACATTGAAGAACAGGTGCCGAGATCATAATGGTCGATCTTGCTCCAGTGAGATTAATTGATCGTCGTTATGCATGAACGACGGGTCGTGAAGCCTTGCCGTGCTCACAACATGTACTGTTATTCACTCTACCAAGCTGCCCTGATTCACCACATGGACTTCCATAAAGAAGATCTTTGACGCTACAAGTCATGACCTAATACTCGATTCTCTATAAAGGAGACCTATAACCCCCAGAGCTGACAACCCCGACGAGATGCCGACATGTGCATATCACATCACTCGGGCCTTGAACCAGTTGGTATTCAGCGCGTGGGCAAGCAGATAACAACTCTTCGAGTGCTACAACACCGCAGGAGTTAATTTGTGCAGCATAGACAGCTCAAATACTGGCCCCGAGTAGAGTCCGAAGCACTGCCATGTATATGCTCATGACCCATCATACACCAAAACTCGAGCAACACAATCTTGAGCTCTGACACGTAGAGCAGCCGTATAATAGAGTATATACCAAAATATGAAGAGCGCCAGACACCAAGACTCCTCCCATGATAACAAACATCCAACGAGATGAAACTCAGATGACTGACCCTTCCACTACGCCTCAGCTCCGCAGAGCCTCTAATCGGTTGCGCATCTGGTCCATCATGGCCTCGGCATCCTCCTCTTCCTCCTCCTCTTCCTGGGGCTTCTGCGGCTCCGGCACAGGCGCCACGGGCAGCTTGGGCTCGCGGTCCTTGAGAATCTCGCCAAGCACCTTGTCCACTTCTCCCTCAGCCTCCTCGTCCTCCATCAGCATATCCCCATCGGCGGGCAGCGAGTCCTCCACCATCTCCTCAATGATACCCGCCTTCATCAACTCCACGCTAAGCTCCTGCATGGTGCCTGCCAGCTCCGGAAGCCGGATCAGCGTGTTGACGTCCTTCATAATGCCCACGCTCGCCCGGATCGATCCCTCAATCTTGCGTACCGCAAACGCCTCCTGAACCTGCATCTGCACAGAGTTAAGCTGCGCCTTGGATGTGACGAGTCGCGTAGACGTCTTGCGCGCCCGGACGAGTTCGCGCGCAAAGTCCCGGACTTCCTGCTGAGCTTGCTTGGCGCGGGCTGGATCGCGCTGGCCTCGACGGTCGGCCTGGATGATGAGGTTTCTGGTCTTGGCCTCGACTTGCTTGACAGAGGCAATATCTCGATCGATCTTGCGGATGTTTTGGCGCATCAACGCATTGCATTTGCGCAGCTACCGAGGAAACGGTGGCAGGTCAGCACGGGGTCACGCCATGGCAGGACATGTGTAATCATGAGCGTACCTGGGCCTGAGGATCAGGCTTGGCAAAGAGAGACCTGAATGTCTCCATGGTGGCGGTCGAGAGGTAGCGAGGAGGAGTCGAGTAAAGGGTTCGTGATAAGCTATAATGACCGCGCCAATGACGCAACTGGAGATGGCCAGCAAGCGAAGCAAATGGCTCAGGTGTGTACAACTCGGCCGTAAACGATGGAACAGTGTTCTTCTCAGATAACGTAGGATTCTCGCCTTGCACAAAACGACAAGGCGCCTCGATATCGTCTCGCTAGTCGTCGAGTCAGTCGCAGCTCGTCGTTGGATGATGTTGGGTCATGGTGGTGAGGCTCGACCACACCAGCCCAAGCCTCAAGGCTGACGAAAGGCGGGCGGGAGGACGGCGATTTGATTGGCCCGACGGGAGCCAGACATACAGGGGACCACGGGCGGCTTATCCACTGGAGGAATCGCTGTCCATGGCCTGCGCCGGTGGTGCCTGGCACAGTTACCCCGCCATCCACATGCCGGGCGCGTGTAGGTCGGGTCGACCGCCCAGGCTTCTAGGCTAGGCTGCCGTGGCTGGGGATAGAATAAACCAGGAATGTTGGGATAGATTGAGTTGATTGTGATTGTATCTAGAGTTACTGGAAACATATGTCATAACTTAATTGTCTCCTATGCATCATGTCCGCTTCAGGTGACCAAGCAATGGATCCAAGCTCCAGCATCTTCTAGGAGCTCCAGCCCGGAAATAGTGGAGAAGGGCGGTACCCAGAGAGTGACAACGTCAGAGCGGGCACCTCTCTCCAATGCGCTAGGGCGGTACCTTGCTTACAGCGGTGGTTCGGCAGTGTGAGCAGGTACACCCGCATCAAGTGCCCCTCAGCTACGATGCCGTTCTGTTCCCTTCTCACACATTCTACGCCGCCTTCTCTTTCAGCAAACAACGGGACCTGGACCGTCCAAGCCTCAGTCACAGTGGGCGGAGTACCTCCCGTCCTCAGGAGTGCCTGCTACCTACAACAGCTAACTAATACAGAAGGGGGCCGCCTAAGCTAAACCTGCATCTCCTCCGCCCACCAAAAACTCATCCACTCTTCTTCACTCTCTGCTACTACTCCTACTTTTCGCTGCATCATCGACAACCGCCCTTTCTTCTTCTCTCTGTTTTTTTTCTTCTTGACTTGAAACTTTGAGATACCCTTTGACGACTTTTTCCACAACCTTCATCACAATGGCCGACACTGTCTTCCCCGAAGGTATGTACACCTACAGCCCTGTCTTGTGTTATCACCAGCCTTCCCCCTCCCGGGCCCGGCCTTGCTCTCCGTTGCCGCGCCCACCGACAATTAGCAAGACCTGTCCTAGGATTGCTTCATCCTGATCGCATCTCCTCACGCTCGCTATCAATGTTTCGACGCACTAGCTAACCCCTCCCCCCGCAGTCCTCTGGGCCCAGCGATCCTCCGTCGCCGACCCCGCCAAGAACTTCATCTACCTGACCATCTCGGTCCCCGACGTGCCCAAGGATGGCCTCACCCTCGACCTCAAGCCCACCAGCCTCAACTTCACCGGCACCTCATCCACTCTCAAGAAGAAGTACCACGTCGAGCTCGAGTTCTGGGGCGAGATCGACCCTGCCGAGAGCAAGATCAACCACACTGCCAAGAACATTGAGATAAAGCTTCACAAGAAGGAGCTCAAGGAGGAGTACTGGCCTCGGTTGCTCAAGGACTCTAAGCGTGTTCACTTCCTCAAGACCGACTTTGACAAGTGGGTTGACGAGGATGAGCAGAACGAGGCTCCTGAGGACGACTTTTCTCAGTTTGGCGGCATGAGTGAGTGAAACCTGATAGATAATCGCCTCGCAGCATAAAGCTAACCATATACAACAGACGGTATGCCTGGTATGGGCGACATGGGTGGTGACTTTGGCGGCATCGACTTCTCCAAGCTCGGAGGCGGTGCTGGTTTCCCCGGCGCTGAGGGAGCAGGCGACGAAGATGAGGGTGACGATGATGACGACGAGGACATGCCCGCTCTTGAGAGTGGCGAGAAGAAGGACGCTGACAAGCCTGCTGCTGCTGCTGCCGCCGCTGCCCCTGCGGCCACCGAGAAGAAGGACTAAATGGAAGCACGAATGTTTGTTGCTGCAATCGGAAGGAGCATCTCTTAACAACTGGATCAGGCGGGGTGGCTTAGGCGTTGTGCTACTTGGTTCTTATGGATCCATGGTTGAAAATGCACTGCCCGTTTCGATATGGAGAAAAAAATGGAAAAAGTATAAAGTAATAATGTTGATGTCTCCGTGTATGTATGTATGTAATCTTGTGTGTGCTATGAAACTCTTGTCTTGACGAAATGCTGTGTTGCGCCGGAGCCTCTTGCTCAATGTCTTGGTTCTCGTTTCAAGGCTGGTTGAACCTGCACTCTATGAGACATGGCTTTTGTTACAGATGCTTTGCATTGCTGCGAATAACTTTGTCGATTCACAACTGGCACCAGTTGAGAACTCATAATAGAGGTTTGTCTTGAGATTGGTCCTCTTCAACCCTTAAACTTTACATATGATCACGTCGGCAAATTAACTGGTGGAACCTTGTCTTATTCCATCTATTATACATTTCACCTGCTCAGCCCGGCTCGGTACCAGGTCAGGTCTGGTGCCTATTAGGAGAAGCCTTGTACCGGGCTTTCGTCGACAAGTAGCAGGACGAGGGAGAAGAATGAGATCAAAAGCAATAACAAATGCAAAACCAGCTGCCCCGTTATCCGTGTCCGACCTCATAGTGTCCCTCTTCCGCCCCCTCAAAAACAATCTGTTGTAACAGTAACCATGGGGAACCCAGCGTGTCCTTGCTCCTCAGCATGTGCCAGATAGCAACTTGTTTTTGATGTTTATTAATTATTTCTCGCAATACCCTTCTTTCTCCTGAATGAATTGCTCACTGTCGTCGTGGTTAGCTTCGTTCGTCGTCGTCGAATGTAGCATCAAGTACATACAGCAATACCATCCATATCAGCATCACCGCCAGCGGCAGCTGGTGCCGGGGCAGGAGCAGCAGCGCTGTTAGCCTCGGGGTTGGCCGCAGAGTCGAAGTAGTCGTTCATCTCCGAGTCGAGTTCCTCACGAGTCTTCTTCGCGGGACGGTTGTTGCGACCACGACGCTTCTTGTTGGCGGCAGCTCCCTTGGCAGCACCACCCTTGGCAGCGCCAGCGTTGTGCTTGTCAGCAGCCGCCGACTTGGGCTGAGCCTTGGGCTGACTATTTGATTGTTAGAGCATTTCTTGTCTTCATGTGATGAATTAACTTACGTGGTGCGCTCAGCGAGAGTCTTGACAGCAGGGATGACCTTGTCGGCCTGGGCGGCTCCGACAACGATCTCGATCTATTCAAGTTAGGGATTATGGAGTGTATCAAGAATCATTACAACGTACCTTGATAGGTCGGTTGTCAACCAAGAGACCGTTCAGCTTTTGGAAGGCCTTGCTGGCGCCGTCCGACTTGTGGAAGGTCACGTTGGCGATACCACGGCTTTGCGAGTTGGGGCCGTAAGAGATCTCGACTCGCTTGATGGGACCAACGGACTGGACGAAATACTCCTATCGGGGGGAAACAGTGTTAGTCTTCCGAAGTGTAGTTGTACGATAACCGCCATTCCGTCTTCGAGCCTCGATCGTTCCAGTTCCGGGAGAGTTTTACGTCGCCAGGGTTTGGCAGTCATTGCGGGCGAGTGGCCAGCGAGCAGAGCAGTAAGCCGATGCTAGAATCCTCGGTTGCCCACCTGGGGCTCTGGTGATCAGTCGGAGCATGAGAGACCACCCACACGGTCCTCATTTCAAAAGCACAGCCCACATCTCGGGATCCCAGCCCAAGTTCTATACCGACGTAGTACCGACAGATCTACTGTCTAAAAGACGAAAAACATGTTTCTCAAGGCCCAAATTCGCATATACATGGCCGAGGGTTGATCGTGCTCCGGATCCTCGAGGATTCTGTTGCATGTGCTCACTGCTTGCTCGCTGAAGTCGGCACGGGATTTCAGAAACGGTTTCATCCGAAGGAAATCGCTGGCCGTGGCTGGTGGAATTCGCATATCGTTTCGACAAGCCTTCATCCGTTGGAGTCGGCGCTATACAAGCAAGGAAAGCTGACCAGGCATTTCCTGCGAAATCATCGCGCGACAGGATGTTCTCAACTTCCGACAGTTACCATGTTCCAGGCACTTTTCGTCGAGGAAGGAGAAAGGGCGTCCGATAGCTCCGGGCCAGCGGGCTGAGTCGATAGACTAGCCGATAAGACGCCACGTCGAAAGGCAAAAAGGAGAGCGGCGATGAAGAACAGGTCGAACAAAGTCCGGGGCATCAAGAGCCACAGCGGAGACATACCTTAATCTGCTGCTCCGAGACGTCCTTAGGCTGCGAGGCGTTAGTGAGGGGTCATGCCAAGATTGGTTGAGAATCTTACCAGATTGCTGACGATAATCTTGCTGTCACTGTTGGTGGGGGTCGCCTTGGCCGGAACGGGCTTTGCGCCAGCACCGCGAGCGGGCTTCGAGTTCTTCTGGATACCTCCGACAGGCGCGGCTGGGGCGGGGCGTCCGGTGGAACGACGCGGGTTGTTGCGACGGCGAGCGCTGCGGCGCTGGGCCTGGGTGATGTCCTCAAGAGCTTGGTCGAGCTTGCCAGACATTGTGTTTGTTGGTGGTGGTGTGAAAATGTTGGTGAAGTTGGGTCAATGAAAAAGAAATGAGAGGCAATGGTATGCCTTTCGGTCGAGGATCGATGCTGTTCTGGCTGATATAGCGGTCAGATCAGCAGGTAGATCGAATGACACGTCTTGTCTGGTGTCAAAGGCGCGATGAGGCAATCAGGCGATGACAAAGGTTTGATGTCAAAGACGGCGCGTGGAGTCGCAACGTGTGAGAAGAAGAGAAAGGTGGTCGCAAGGTGCGTTCAGGCGATTGAAAGGGATGAAAGAAGCGGCGCGCAGATGATTAAGGCGGGCCGTCGAAAGAAGAAAGAAGTTGGTTGAGATGTGGGCGTGCTTTGTTTGGAGTTGGGTTGAAAGATGGAGGAGAAGAGGAGGTCAGAGAGAGGGACAGATGCGTAGAAAAACACGGGGTGGGCGTTGCTTCTTGCTCCTTCCGACGCCTGCCTAAGGAGCTGAGCGCGCAGGCACGCGGGTCGCTTAAGGCGTCGCCGGTGCGCTAATCTACTTTGGGCAGTGCTTAGCCACAAATCGCCACAAGAACAACATGCGGCGCCAATCAGTGGATGAGATGGATGGAGGCCTGATGCATTGAAAGGACAACACCAAATAGCCAGGCCGCAGATACCTCTGTTTTTTCATGCAAGTTCATTGGAGTACAAGCAACAAAGAGGAAACAGTTTGTGAAAGAGAGGTTAGACGAAAATAGCTTGTTCGGGTTGCTATGGAATCGGTCCGAGGTAATGGACAATATGAGTTCGCTTTCAAGAGACTTTGAGGTTATGCTCTGGCGCACTCTGAGCCCCAAGTCAGACAGTCCTTGAACACCATCATTTGTAGATGCAGTCGCCAAGAACGCGTCGTATGTAATACGGATGTGTCGAAAATCGGAACGCTCGCTGCCACGCAATCCTCTGAGTGATTCTTCCCCTTATTTGCATCGATCTTTTGGTCTAGGTCCGGAATGGACTCGAGTCTTTCAACAAGTTCCTTTAACGCCGAGCAGCCCTCTTCTGCAGAATAAATGTCCCGATGGTGAAATTGTACAATGCGCTATCGACAAAGCGAAAGGTCATCATAGCGCAGCTTGCTTGGAGCTTCCCTTCTTCGGAGCCTCGACCTCTTTCACGGCGTTGATCTCGAGGAAATGATAGACGACAATAAGAATCATTGATGTAGAGCCGAGGAAGATGGCTAGTCGGTACAGATCGCCGTCGGAAATCATGGTTGCGGTTGAATCGAGAGATCGAGAGAGGACGGTTGGTACTGGGAGCTTCGTCGTTAGGTCAGCGACTGCTTTGCGCGATGGACACTGGAATTAGTTGTTTACCAGTAATATCTGTAATCAACAGAATAGCCTGCGCACGCAATGCGATGTCTGCAAATTCAATGAAGACGGCGAAACTCGAGTGTACGCGAATCTGTAGATGGCGATGGGAGCTATCCAACTGGCCAGATGGAGCTTTGGTCGCTTCGACCACTGAGGTAAGCGTCACGTTAGGGGCTTCGAGAGGTACGTACTCGTGTCAACTGGCGCCGGACTGCCCGCCAGGATCTGACCCCCGACTCGCGGCCTGGGGACGAGTCCACCAGAAAAAAAGTCTTGGGCAGGACTGCCTCGCACGTGACTCATTGTGACTTCATCCTCCACCCAAGGCAGCCCAGCCCACCAACTATCAGCAATCTTTAACACTCATCTTTTTCCCATCTAGTGGAATTGGTTTCGGCTTTGCACAACCGGGAAACCTGGGAAACACGGCACAGGAAGCGATTTTCGATCGAATCGACCGTTGAGCGCCTCCCGCTCGTCTTTACTTCGAACGATTACCCCGCCACCGACTGCCCATCATGCCTCCCAAGAAGGGCAAGGAGCCCGCCCCCAAGAAGGGGGCCAAGTCGGTCGAAGACCGGACTTTTGGTATGAAGAATAAAAAGGGTGGTGCTGCCCAGAAGGAAATCGCCCGTATGTCGGCGAACCTCAAGAATAGTGGTAGCGCCGAGGAGAAGCGTAAGCAGGCTGAGAAGGCAGCCCGAGAGCGTGAGAAGAAGGCTGCCGAGGAGGCTCGCAGGGAGACAGAGGCGTTGTTGAACAAACCCGCTCAAATTCAAAAGGTGCCTTTTGGCGTCGACCCCAAGACAGTTGTATGCATCTTTTATAAGAAAGGCAACTGTGAGAAGGGAAGGAAGTGCAAGTTCGCACACGATCTGGCCGTCGAGCGAAAGACGGAAAAGAAGAACCTGTACAACGACACCCGAAAGGAAGAGGAGGAGAATAAGAAGGCCGAGACTTCTGCAGACTGGGATGAAGAGAAGCTTCGAAAGGTTGTTCTGTCTAAGAAGGGTAACCAACGGACAACCACGGACAAAGTGTGCAAGTACTTTATCGAGGCCATTGAGGATGGCAAATACGGCTGGTTCTGGATTTGTCCCAATGGTGGTGACAAGTGCATGTACAAGCATGCTCTCCCACCTGGGCACGTATACCTTGTCTTGACATGTAATACCAAGCATGCTAATTGTATACAGATTCGTTCTGAAGACCAAGGAGCAGAGAGCGGCCGAAAAGGCACTCCTGGACAAGTCACCACTTAAGACCCTGACGCTGGAAGACTTCCTGGAGTCAGAGCGACACAAGTTGACTGGCAATTTGACGCCGGTGACGCCCGAGACTTTTGCCAAATGGAAGAAGGAGCGTCTAGACAAGAAGGCCGCCGAGGAACAGGCGCGCAAGGCCAAGGAGAACACTGGACGTGCACTCTTCGAGAGTGGCAAGTGGAGAGACGAGGACGATTCAGAGGCGACAGACGACGATGACGACGATGTGTGGAACCTGGAGAAGCTCAGGAGGGAGACAGAAGCTATCCGATCACAGAAGGAAGAGGCTCGCTTGGCTACACTACACGGCACACCAGGCGTTGGCACTCCAGGCTTCGGCACTCCAGGCGTCGATACACCAGCAGAAGACACTCCGGCCGAGACTCCAGCCGAGACTCCAGCTGAGGAGGCCTCGGCAGAGGAGACCCCAGCGGAGGAAAAGTCTGGATCTTGAGCTCTTGGGAAGACTGGCGCATGGAGCATGTAGAGTAAAAGATCGAGTATCTGGGATTTCGCCGAGTACTCACTTGTTGAGCTCGCCGGGGAACAGACCATCCAGAGGCAAGCCGAGCCCTGCTGCTGACCTCACGCCAGTGACACCACAAGCGAGAGGCGCGAGCAGGTTCTCCATGGCGATCCGTTGCCTTGCCAATCCTCCACAGGAGGAGGGATGACGTCTTTTCCCCGAGTAGAATATATCATGGTGGCATACGAGCTGACAAGAGAATGGTTTAACCCCTGTGTGACTGGGCAAACATGGCGGCATCCGTGCAGAACGTGGCAGGCTCATGCTTATGCTGTGTGGATTCGGGCGATATGTAGTTGTGAGGCGTGGTGATGTGAAGCAGAGTAAGCCGCGGTTTACCTTGGCTGGAGTTTTGATGGATGGCGGGATGCATGAGTGCCGGGGGTCAAAGGGGGTCGGATGCACAGATCTGGCGCCGATCATGAGGGTTCCGGGACTGTAAGGGTTGTTTCCGACCGTGAAGAGCGGCACTGGAAGCGGGCTGGACTCTTTGACATGTCATCATGAGCGTCGGGGGGGTTAACGCGGCTGTCCAACCCGAGCCAGAGTGTTGATGTGACTGCGGGGAGAGGATTTGCGCCCGCGGCTATTGGACGGTCAAGTATCCGGACTTGAAAGTCCGCCTGATTCCACAGAGCTTCGGTTGAGAAACGGCAAAGGCATTGGGATGATTCGAGTTCGGAGCATTCCGGGGCACATGATGTCGGAAGGGACGTTTCGTCTCATGATGGGATATATGTTGAGGTTGAGTCTTGGAGTTGAACAAACTGATAGAGAGTGACCACGTAAGAAGCTCAGAAATGCAGCTGAAAGTGATCCATCATTGAAAAAGAAACGAGAAATGCAACTCAGAAAGTAGAGGGACTATTGAAAGCATGTGATGAAGCACTCGGCAGTTAGTGCCTGTACCAACGAACAAGGTCCAGTCGTCGGACACCAACAACCGATCTTGATGGCCTTACAGGGTGTCGAGCATGTCTTTTAGTGGACGTAGGCCCTGAAGACGTGGTGCTTTCAGGGGGGACGACATTGTCTTGAGATGGAGGGGGGCGACCTAACGAACCCCGCAGACAGTGGCTTTCCAGTCTATTTCGTCTCTCCCCCACGATAAGCGAGGTAGAGAGGTCAGCCTCTGAGGTGGTGCACTATCCATATCCGAGGATTTGTACATTGGCACACTTTGAAGTTCCCGTCGCAAGAGAGACATGACCCGTTCTTTCTCCCCCGCGCCTTTCTTCTAGCAGAGCAGACCAATTGATAGGTACTTGAATACATATCTCCACCCTCTTCTGCCGCAGACCTCAACCCTCCCAACCTTCATCTTTCATTCCCTTTTCCCCATCTAATTTGACTTGTTTGTCGCTGCACACTTGCGCATCCACTGCCAGCTGCCGTTCGCCGCCGCCGCCGCCTGCCGCGGGCACCCGGACGCCCGAGCGCCCGAGCAGAAGAGAAAAGAGCCGCCCACCGCCCGATATCCCGCCGCCGCCGCTCCGAACCCCCGACCTCCGAAACTGGGCCCCTCGAACCCCTCCGTCTATTACTCGGCTCTCTGGTGTCTCGCGTCTGAATGGACCCTGCGGCTGTCCGCGACAGGCCGTGTTTCGACCGCGCCTCCGAATAACAGCTGCTGCCAAACCCTCAATCATCGCTCTGGGCCTCCCCGTCGTCTCTTGGCCTGGCCTCCCTCCCCCTCGGCGCTCCTTTGGTCTGAGACCCAATTGCTCTCTCCCCCCCCGAGAGCGGGAGGAAGCAATGACTGCTGAAGCTCGACTGGCCCACCAAGATGTTACAGGCCATCAATCGTCATCGTCGTCATTCCCATCCCCGGCTGCAAGCTCTGCTGCAATCATCATGCCCGACGGCGCTGGAGGGCGACGCGATGGCGAGACGACGGCCATGACCGCGACGGGCGCCGCCGTCACCGCAACACCAAAGAACCATGCCTACCACCGCTTTATCAAGCGATACCGAACCGAGATCTCGGCCAGCTCCTCCAGCGTCTTCTCTACCCTCGCCGCGTTTCCTCTGGATAGTGTCAAGACGCGCATGCAGACATATCATTACAAGGGATTTCTTGATTGCGTGCGGCATACCTACGCAAATGAAAAGCTCGGCGGTTTTTTTCGAGGTATATTTCAGTCAATTGATATTATCTGTCTTGTCACTCTTTCTAACTCGAGTTTTGTAGGCGTCACGGCCCCGATGGCCAGCATCACCCTCGTCCGTACCATCTCCTTCTCAATCTACCAACGCGCCAAATACTCCTACTCCAGCTGGGTGAAGCGAAATTTCGGATTCGACATCATCGGCCACGTTAACCAACGCGGTACATACCCGAATCTTTACTCGGTCGCATGCTTTGGAGCCGCTGGCGCGACTGCTGGTTCCGCCATAACATTCCTCGCCTGTCCCTTCGAACTCACAAAACTCAGCGCCCAGGTTTCTGTCCTGCTCGCTGAGCGGGGTGTCGCCAATGGAGGCAGTCACGCTGTGGCTGCTAGCTATCAGAATAAGGGTACGCTGCGGACAATGGCCAACATAATTAAGCACCGCGGTGTTCTGGGACTCTACACTGGCTTTAAACTTCATCTATGTAGGTGATTTGTACAAGTCACGGGGTAGACGATGCTAACGAGCTCCCTAGTACGTGATACTTTGGGAACGGCCATATACTTTATGGTGTATGAAAGCGGGAAGCAGGTCGGAAACACGTTGGCTGGCGATCATCCTAATAGCAATAAGGCGGCCGTTGTAGCCGCCGGAGGCATGTGTGGGCTGGTCTCTTGGGCTATGATATGTAAGAAACTTGGAAATTGCTGCTTATTTTGCATGCTGACTGACGATATACGCAGATCCCATCGACTCTGCCAAGAGCATCTACCAGCGCAACTCCCTCCTCTATTCCAAGGGCCAAACGGTCGAGCCAGCACCCAAGATCGAGTTCTTTAAGCGGCACATGTATCGCGGCCTCGGAGTCTCCATGACCCGCTCGTGCGTGGTGAACGCCATCTTCTTTTCATCGTTTGAATTTATCAAGAAACACATCGACTCACTCGAAGACGAGGGCAGGATCTGAGAGTGTTCCTGACCTAAAGATGTATGAAAAAACAGACAAATATCCCGGTTGGTGGTGGTTTGGGACTTTTTTTTAACTTTGGTAACTCTGGATGATTACCCCTGGGCAAATACGGGCACAGATGCATGCATTATGAAAGGGCGTTTTTTTTGGAACCTTGTTTTGACCTTTTTGTCTGTTTATTATCTATTGTATCACCCTTACCCCGTCGTGTCTTATTCATCTCAGTGAGGAGATGGCGGATGGTTACAGTATGGCCAACGCAATGACGACTGGGAAAAGAGGTTACGGTGGCCACAAGGCGAACGAATGGTGAAGGGGGACCCCCTTGGACTAGGGAGAATGTAGCGACAATAAGCAGCTCCTTGAAGGACCATACTACCTGTATATGCTTAAATGAGTTACTCTGCATCCTGGTCACTATCACTGAAGCGTTTGAGGTGGCTTGTATGAGAGGATGAGATGTTGCTTTGAGTCTGACTAGTTCCTTAATGTGGAACAGTTGATACGCAGACCCCTTTCCTAGCTTCTTATATCCTTAATCATTGTCCTCCACTCCTAACCTTTCTATCTATCATATCACCCCGTAGTATCAACCCTTCACTTCTTCTCGCCCTGCTTGTCAGCCTGAGCCTTGGCCTTGTCAGCGTCGGACTGAGCCTTCTTGGCAAACTCAGGATCGTTGCCGGACTTGGCCTACCATACTGTTAGACATATTTTTTTTTCACAAGGTTTTGTAGTGGGCAGGCAACTCACGTTGGCGGCCTGGATCCGCGCCTTGGCCTCTTGGGTCCAGTCGACCTTCTTGTCGTTCTCCTTTCCGGACATGATTGTGATGAGTGGGTTTTGGTAGATGGTGAAAAAGCTGGTAGCTGAGTTGTTGTGGGTTGAGTGATCTTGAGTTGAGTTGAGTTGTAGTGTGTGTTGATGAGGAGAAGAAGTTGGTTGAAAGGTGGGAGAGGTTAGGGGTATTTATACTTTTCTCAGACATGGGAACTCTCGCTTGAATCTGTTCGATGAATTGGGAATTGATGACCTTTTCTTCATTCTTTGGTTCTGTTGGTGCTCGCTGTTGTGGTTGTCCTGCTTGTATGAGACTTGTTGTATCATCAGCAAGCAACAGTAATTGGGTGAACGAAACATCTATAATTAACAATCAGTAAAACAGAAATCACGCAATAGCTTGTGTGTATACGTAAAACGCCAGCGTTTCTTCTCCAAGGTTTGCTTCCGGGATAGTTTCCCCTATCTGTTGACTGAAAACATATCTCAGTTGGCGACAATAAACAACCGACGGAAAACACATAGTTTGGCGATTGTAAGGAAGGGTTGTATTTGGACACACTCCTAGCTTTGATTCCACCAAAAAAAAAAGACCTGTGCTTAGAATTAGGGTCGTTTTGATGAGTATGTTTGGGATCATCAAACTAATCCCACTAAAGACTTTGCCAGTTTGATGACGTTTCCCTGACTAGGAACTTCCCTCCGTGACCAAACAGAAAAGTCTGTGACGTGGCCTGGTTCCCTGTTGAGTGAGAGGTGTTGAAAAGGCCATCATTACGACTGGAGGGGCGCTTGCATGCCAAGGAAGTTGCTGAACAAGTTCGTCAAGGTGACATCCTAGAACTTGGATATGAGAGTGTGGAAGAGTCGAAGACGTGAAATACAACTAAACAACTCTGTACTACTCCGATTTATGTTCTCAAGTTTACTCGGACTCCTATGAAGACCTCAAGAAATTGCATGTCATGATCGTGAATTATGTTGGGTATTCTAGATGTACTCGTTTCTCGTCCAAACCTCTATTTTACTCTGACACACGTTCAGCCCTCGGCCATGATTAACCTATTGGTCGCATATCCTAACAATGCAAGCCAAAGTCGCCACAGAGACCAAACCGAGCCATATTCTGGGCTACAGGCGTTTCTTGCAGTTTTGAAACACTCTCATTTGCGTAAACATTTCAGCAGAGGTGCAATCCTAGACTTTTTGCTCAAGCCAACTCGGTAGACTGGCTTGTTGAGGATTGCTGATAGTCCTCGAGAGGGAGTCGTGGTCTTGCTCGTGGCTGCTGGCTTCTCTTCCTTTTTTTCCTTTCTTGGTGTTGTATCTTCAAGAGGCTTAGAAGCCTCATCTTGGCCGGGATCGACCTTGTTGATGGCGTTTGGCTTGGATTCCTGCAATGCGAGCTCATCCTCTCGGCTATTCATGGCCTCTTTGTTCTCCTCTTCCTGCTCATCGTCGACTTTGACCTCGTCGACTTGATGCTGTGCTTGAACCTTCGCCTTGGATCGCTTAGTGACCTTGGTGGGAGGAGCCGCATCGTTACATAACGGTTGTTCGACCTGTGGACTTGCTTCTTTCGTTTCCGCTGCAGGTTGATCTGCCTTTCGTGGCCTGCCTCTTTTCTTCTTTGGCTTCGCGACGGGTGTCCCTTCTGGCTGATCCACAGGTTGAGTTTCTTCTGCTGCTGCCTTTTTCTTTGGGCGTCCTCTTGGCTTCTTTGCTTTGGCAGGCTTCGCAGCAGGTTCTGCCGGAAGCTCTGCAGGAGACTCTACCGGAGATTCTACCGTAGGCTCTACGGGAGGCTCCAGGTGTTGCGGCTCGTTGTCGACTGCCCTCGTCTCCTCCACAGCTGACAATTCTGGCTGGTCGACCCTGGTCGGCTCTGGCACCTCATAAACCACCGGCTCAGCTGGGCTTTCACGCCTTTGCCGCTCTCGCTGTCTCGGCTGCTTTTCCCTCGGTGGTGACTCGACCCCAGCAATGACGTCGGGCGATGAATCCCATCTCAACCCAACAGACTGCCCAGTCGCCATCCTTAGCGGATCCATCATACTTGAGGGCATGGGGGCCGTGCTAGGCATTGGAGCAGTGCTCATTAGACAGGTTCCGTTGCTCCGAGGGGTGTTGACGTTGGTAGCCTCATCGCTTGAGCCTATGTTTTGGATATTGAACTGGTAAATCGGAGGCAATGGTTGGTTTAGGCTGTCGCTAGATGGCATCTGCACACTCTCGTACTCCATCTTTTGAGCTTCCGTCAAGGGCTTTGGGGCGATGTAGAAAGAAACATCGTCCATGACCGGTAGCGTTGGCGGAAGCATGCTAGGTGTTGGCGCTGGCTGCGATTCTCGTCCTTCATTGTCGTTGCTGAAGGGAATAGTTACCAGATCAACTTCATTAGATCCTTGAAGAGATGCCTCTGGATATTCCACTTTCCTCCGCTTTCTTGATGGCGAAATTCCTGGTCCCTCATGAACTGAATCTGGATTCCTCCCAGACTTCGTGTTTAGCAAGTCCCATGTGGTTTTTGAAGTTGACCCCAAAGTCTGCTGTGGCTCTCGGCGCTTAATACGAATCTTTGTTTTCGGGCGGCTTTGTCCAACTTCAGGAGAGCTTGGAACATCCCAGGGATCATCCATAACGGCCGTGGGTGCTTTCCTCCTCCCTGGCGTTGACGCTTGTGTCCATTCATCCGGAGTATTTTCATGCGTCGCTTTTTGCCCTTTTGCGGCTGTACGGTCTGTGACAGAGACGAGCGATGATGGTTCAACCAGTCCTGTTACGGTACGCTTGAAGGGTGCTGGTGCTGTCATTTCTGAGCTTGAGAGTTGATCCTGGTCACAAGACCGGGTTGTCCCTTCTGGGACATAAGTTCGAGCTGCATCATTTTGCTCGTCGTAAATATTCCGGAAGAAGGACGGATCTGTTGATGTCGTCGCGCGGCTTACTCGCCCTGAAGAATGGCTCGTCGTAGCCTCAGCTCTAGGAGGCGAGATTGGCGCCCTTGGACTTCGCGGCGGGGAATAGCCGTGATCCTCGTCATCGTCAGAGTCTAGGATGACGATGGGAGGCATCCTGGCGGGCGACACATCAAGTTGCCGATTGCGTGTGTCAATTGTATTCTTCGCCTGAGAGACGATGCGAGCGTGTTGTGACGTGGGGCCTCCTGACACGCGTGAGCACGTGACCTCGCATATTTGACATGACGGGCCAACACCAACACTAACAGAACCAGAAGTTCAAGATGGCTTCAATACATGACATAGTTCACTTGAACAGGTACTCAAATCACGGCAAAGGAGAGAAAAAAGTTTCATAATCATGAAAATAGGTCAATTTGTTGATTTTAGACCTCCATCTGCTCCCAATTGGGAGGGTATATGCAAATGTTGAATGCTCGCCAAACCATCCGTCCCATTCCCAATATCATTCCGTATCCGTAGGTTAACTTTTGGGATTCCACAAACACAACTGGTCTTTTTTGACCAGCCCCAAAACGCCGATGTTGAAATCGTAGCTGATCCGCAGATTCAGCCTCCACAAAAAAGTACACTCCTCATTAACACAATCATCATCATCATCACCATACGCCACCGTCCACTTCAACTCTCACACAAACAGTATGATGGGTTGATATTTACTGGGCGTACTTGGTACGGAAGTACTTAGCGGCGTTAACCATGTTGCTAAGAGCCTCCTTGGTCTCCTTCCACTGGCGGGTCTTGAGACCGCAGTCAGGGTCGATCCAGAGCTGCTCAGGCTTGAGGAACTGAAGCATCTCCTCGATGCGGTCCTTGATCTCCTGCTCGCTGGGGACACGAGGGGAGTGGATGTCGTAGACACCAGGGCCAATGTGGCGGGGGTAGGCAGAGTCGACAAAGACTCGGAGGAGCTTGGCGTCAGACTTGCTGTTCTCGATGGACAGAACATCAGCATCGAGGGCAGCGATGGCGTGGAAGAAGTCCTGGAACTCCGAGTAGCAGAAGTGAGAGTGGATCTGAGTGGAGTCCTCGACACCAGTGGTGGACAGGCGGAAAGCCTTGACAGCCCACTTGAGGTAGGCGTCACGCTCCTCACCGGAGCGGAGAGGGAGACCCTCACGGAGAGCGGGCTCATCGACCTGGATGACGTCGACACCGGCCTTCTCAAGGTCGACGACCTCGTCACGGAGGGCAAGAGCAAGCTGCTCAGCCTGGACGGACTGGTGGACGTCGTCACGGGGGAAAGACCATCGGAGACAGGTGACGGGACCAGTAAGCATACCCTTCATGGGCTTGCTGGAGACAGTAACGGCGTACTTGGACTCCTTGACGGTCATGGGGGCAGGGCGGGAGATGTCACCGACAATGATGGGAGGTCGGACGCATCGGGAGCCATAAGACTGAACCCAGGCGTGAGTGGTGAAGGCATAACCATCCAGGCGCTCACCGAAGAACTGGACCATGTCGTTTCGCTCGGGCTCACCGTGAACGAAGACATCAAGGCCAAGCTCCTCCTGGATCTTGATGTTGTCATCAATCTCCTTCTCGATGAAGCGGTCGTACTCCTCAAGGGTGATCTCGCCCTTGGTGAACTTGTTTCGCTGGACACGGATCTCCTTGGTCTGGGGGAAGGAACCGATGGTGGTGGTGGGGAAGAGAGGGAGGTTCAGCTTCTTCTGCTGCTGGCTGATACGGGCAGGGAACTCGCTCTTGCGGTTGTAGTCCTGCTCAGTGATCTTGGACTGGCGGTCCTTGACCTGGGGGTTGTTGGTGCGGGGGGAGGTGGCACGAGCCTGGATGGACTTGGCGTTAGCCTCAAGCTGCTCACGGACGGCAGCAGGGCCCTCAGTAACAGCCTTGGCAATGAGGGCAATCTCGGAAGCCTTCTCAGTGGCGAAAGAGAACCAGTCGGCAATCTCGGGGTCCAGCTTCTTCTCGCTGGCAAGAGTGTGAGGGGTGTGGAGGAGGGAGGAGGAGGTGGCAGCAATGACGCGGTCCTTGCCGAGCTTCTGGATGGCAGTCTCGACAATCTCAATGGCGCGCTTCAGGTTGGTCTTCCAGATGTTGCGGCCGTCGACGACACCAGCAGAGAGGACAGTCTTGGGGCCGAGAGCACCGAGGACGGTCTCGAGCTGCTCAGGGTTGCGGACAAGGTCGATGTGGACACCATAGACGTCCTTGGGGAGGAGGTCAAGGTTGTGGACGATGTCACCGAAGTAGGTGGTGAAGACGAGCTTGGGGATCTTGTCGCCCAGGCTGGCGAACTTCTCATAGGCGGGCTTGAAGGCAGCCTTGGTCTTGGCGGGGAGATCGAAGACGAGGACGGGCTCATCGATCTGGACAGTCTCGGCACCAGCCTCCTTGAGCTGGGTGAGAAGCTGCTCGTAGACGGGCAGAAGCTTCTCGAGGAGGTCGATGGGGTCGACAGACTGACCACGGTCGGCCTTGCCGAGGTGGAGGAAGGAGACGGGACCAACGAGGACGGGGCGGGTAGTGATGCCAGCCTCCTTGGCCTCCTTGAACTCGTTGACAGCCTTGGGGCTGGCAGTGAGAGTGAAGGTCTGGTTGTCCTGGAGGGTAGGCTTCACGTAGTGGTAGTTGGAGTCGAACCACTTGACCATCTCCAGAGAGGGGACATCGACGCCCTCCTTCTGGTGGCCACGGCCCATGGCGAAGTACTGGTCAATGGGGTCGAGACCATCCTTGGTGTATCGCTCGGGAACGGCCTGAGAGGTGGGGTCAGCACATGCTTATGACATGAGAATGATATGAGGTGAACATACACCAAAGTCCTGGATCTGGTGAAGGACCTGGTCGTAGAGGGCGAAGTCGTTGCTGGGGATGACATCGACACCGGCATCCTGCTGGATCTTCCAGTGGGCAAGACGGAGGCGCTTGGCCTCAGCGAGGAGGTCAGCCTGGGAGATCTTTCCACCCCAGTCTAAGCTTTGTTAGCGGTGAGGCTTCGGGTAGGTATTTTTCAGTGAGACTGACAAGCTTCGGTGGCCTTCTTCAGGTCACGGTTGACACCCATACGGGGGAAACCGAGGATCGCGGACTGAACCATCTTGGCGGTTTATCCGTACTCTGGATGATTCTTTTGTTTTGGAAGATGCTATTGTAGATGGTTAGAAGCAGAATTTTCGTCAGAGAGCGTGGGGAGCACGGAGCAGGCGGGGAGAAGGGCGGGGTGAGGGGCAGTCGGCTCGAAAGAGCTGGAGGGGAGCTTGAAGGAGGAAGCTTGACATACAGATTGGTTCAGAGCCCTTGCCTGTACCAAATTGGATCAATTGAGAGATCCTTTTCGAGAGAGAACAGAGGGCAAAGAGAGGATGAAGAGGAAAAAAAGAAGAAGAGAAGGAGGGAAGGAGGGGAGGTAGAAAAATGTTTTGAGACGAAAATCTCAGGCAGGGAGACCAGGCCGAAAGCGGGGGAGGGGTAAAAAAGTGGTGAATTGGCTCTCATTGGCACCACCTCAGACACAAACACACAGGGGAGCTTCAAAGTTCTGATCTTCACGGTCATGACAGTACGTACCCTCCATCCTAGCAACAGCAACACCTCAATCTGCGCAATCTCACGTATTCGCACAACAGGCGTGCCGTGGTTGGTTGGCCGGGGATGGCGGTTGCCGGTGTGGATGTCCAGGGCCTCTCAGGCGGCTTGCGGGCTGTCGGCGACGCTAATGGAGGGGCAGTTTGCAGAAGCTCTGCAGCTTTTTACAAGGGTTTGCACCGTTTTCGCAGGGCGAACGGGGCGGGGCCAGCAGGCGTCCGTGAAGGCGTGCTTGGTCTCGGCTCCCGAGGGTCAATCACCTCATCAACCCAAGCCTTTTTCTCGCCATTGAGACGCCATAGCTGCTTGCTGGAGCAAGCTAAGGATCTGAGGTCAAATTTTACGCCGCCGTAGATCGGCCTTTGCACCCACTCTTTGCCACTGTGTTGTCTGATCGACCGTTCTTTACTCCCCACCAAGAATCCATCTCATCGACTCCTGCCATCGCGTGCCGCTGGGCATGCCACGTGCCCCATCGTCGTCCCTCTGTGCTTGGTGTTACAAGTGTTTGAACCTAGGGTCCATGTAACTGTAGCTACCGGGCAATATCGGGCTCAATCGGCCATTCTATCGGGCTTCTCTCGATGTTCGGTCAAGAGGCTTAGCCCTTACGTGAGACATCATGACTCCATGGATCCATGTCTGAGTTTACCAACCCCTCCCGCCACGAATTGTTGGGAAGGGGAGCTGTGGACGCGAATCATGTAGCCCGATAACCATAATCGGAACTCACCTTGATTTTGAGGCCCTTCACCTTGATTCGTGGCACTTTTTGATCTAGATATCTGTTCGGCGAGTTTCCGCATTGGGACTCGGAGCTATGTTCCGTCAAGATGAAAACTTCATGTTCGAGCAAGATTGGATTGCCATTGATACTTCTGATTGCCGCTATTTTTCGACTGCCAATTCGATAATTGTGGCAATCGCCAGAATGGTTTTGTTACGGCCATAATGCCTTCCAGCAGCAGCTCCAATTAAACCTTGAAGAGGAATGGGCGGGAATGAAAACCTGCATCAAGTGCCTACCTGCGGATGGATAGTACAAAATGAAAACGAGATGGGGAAGACGGCGGCTTAGCTTGATACTGATCCAATTGTTACAATTGAGGCAATGAGAGGGCTAAACGATACCAAAATGCACATCTAGGATTGTGCCTTCCTTTCTTACATCTTATCACGTTTTTGGCAGAGCAAGGCAAGAGGCAACCACATGCAAAGAGCGTGGCCGCGAAGGCCCTCATACGGAAGGGACAACCTGAGATGGGAGCGGGAGGCTACAGACATGACTTCCTCAGCAGGTACTCTCGGGTCATCTGCTTAAACTTCCACTGAATTGGATTTGGATTCTTCGTTCTTCAACCCTTGGTCGACTTTCTTGATCTTCTTCATCTCCATTCTGGTCGTACTTGTTCTTGGCCCTTCGTGGGCGTATGAAACCAACACTTTCTTGGAACACCATCATTCATCCTCGACCTTCTTTTGTGGCTTCCCTCAGCAAACTCAATGACGCTCCTTTGCTGTTGCAATTCTCATCGCATGACCCCAAGAATATCACCATCCCCTCCCCAAGATGTAGCCCTTCAGCCGATTCCCTCCCCGACCTCCCCCACTGGGCAGGGACAAGCAGACTCGGAGCTGAGGCACCAACCTTCACTGATTGGATTGTCTGATGCCCCATGGGCGATACCAGATCACCGAGGCTCCTATGACAATGGTTCCATTATCCATCATCCTCTTGACGACGATTCCGACAGTGATCAGGATCAACCCCACGCAACCAAGAAGGGAGGTTGCGCTTTTGACGCCGTACGGAACAAACTCATTCGAACCATGTCTCACGATTCGAGTACCAAGAACCCGTCCCTTACTTCTCTTGGCAATAGCGAGGAGGAGATTGCACGACGAGCCGAGTTGAGGCGTCTCATGCGACAGAGAATCCAGGACGAGCTGCAAACAGAACAACCAGACGACGACATGGAAAACAAGCCCGCTCATGGAATTCGCTGCATAGCATCTATAGTCAATCTCGGCTTACCAAGTGCTGGACCTCGAGACGCCATTGAATTCGCTGTCAATAAATCTCCCTCCCTCGATGCCCGAGTACCACGATCTGCCAAGGACCAATCTCACGAAATAGATGTTCCAGAGCCGCAAAACGCCCCGGATGGCCAGAAGAAAACGTCATTGGATCGAACCAGTGCCATGGAAGAAAACAACAAGGATAAGAAAGACGATGATAAAGGCGATGGAACCGGTGTTGCTACCAACCTTCCGTCACAAATACCACGACCTGGACAAATAGAGCAAGCCCATTCTCAGAAGTCTTTCCAGTTGTCTAATAGTGTCACTCGTCTTGATCGCATTTTGGGCCCTGACAATAGCTTCAATAGCCGCCATGCTTCTTCTTCCGCTGATGGCCACTCGGCTCTTGGGGTGTGGCTTATTGCTCAGGGTCTTCGTTCACGAGACAATTCAACTCTTCACTTTGACGATGACGAAGAAGAAGAAGAAACTGGAAATGGGATCGACAACTCTCAGGTTGCGAACCAGCCTGAGCCTGCGGAAGCAGAGAAGAAAGAACCGATCTCAGACTCTCAGAACATCCTACCGAAGGAAGAAACGTCACCAGTCAACGAAGCGTCCGCGGCCAGTGGTGCACTTGACAGAGCCGAGCCGAGTGGTGGCTTCAATTCGGAACGGTGCAAGATATATCCATATCCTGAGACCGGCTCTCGACGTAGTGGAAACACTTCCTCACCTCGTTCCGGAGGACGAATCGGAGCTCCAACGGTGGCAACAACTCGCAACTCTCTTGCCGATAACTCATCGTCATGTTATCCATCCAAGTTCCAGCCAAGCCCTGCTCGCTCTCGGCAGAATTTGTATAGTCTAGATCTCAAAGAACTCGAAGGCATGGAAATGTCCCCTTTCAAGTGTGAGTTCTTCATCACATCACACCACGTCAATTAACACAAGGTCCAGGGCAGGCAAAATCTTCTCAGGACAAAGAGAGTTCCGAGAAACAGCAGCAGAATTCTACCAACGACGATGAACCTCAAGGCAAAGAAATTGACGTTGGTCAAGGCTGCCAAGGCCAAACCCCCACCCAAGCCGTTCCTGACACTGTATCTCGGTCACAATCAGAATGTGCGAGTTTTCTTCAACGTGAGGCCGAACTTGGAACGATCGAGAGGCGATTTGGCGACCTACTTGCTCGAAGAAAGTCAAAGAGTCAGTATATGAGCCGGTTCCGCGAAGAATTCAATGAGCCTTCTCTCGGGCAGCCCGCTCGCAAGTCATTCATGAGCAAGATTCACCTCACTGTCCCCATCCGGTTCAAAGTAAGTTCTCGGAGCCTTGGTGCTCAGAATGAGGTAGATGGCCCTGGCATCTCACGAGAGCCAAGTCCTACGTTTGGTCTTCCAGACACGACGATCGGCCCCCAAAAAAGAGCCAGTGAGAGACGAAAGAAGCTGTCGAATCTGAGCATTCGGTCCCATATGAGCCCACTATCTTCAGAGATCTTTCAAAAGCCACTTGTGGAACGCCAGGAAAGCGCAACAGACTTGTGGCAACGTGCCATCAGACACGAAGCAGAAGAACGGAACACTGGCAGCAATCGCTTAAGCACGCCCATTCCGGACCAGCAACGAAGCGTATCATCTACCCGATCATTGAGAGTGACTAGCACACCACAGAACAGAGTCAGCAAGGGGTCTCCTTCAACAGAGAACACTCAGAGGGAAACCTCCCAACTAACCCCAACAACTGATGAAATGTCTGGTGAGCACAATTCCAAATGGCTCATTCAAAGATGGGTTGCTCAAATGCGGCCTGGGACTCCTCACACGACTGAGGGTGCTGAGAGCTTGGTGTCTTTACATTTGGAAAGTCCTCCAAGATCGTGGGCAAGGTTTCCATCACACAACAGAGAAGAGAGGAACAAGAATGCTTCAGCCAAGGATGATGTCTATCCCCGAGATTTTGCAATCAAGCTTGTCTCATCAGAGGGCCAGGTTTATTAGGCCACTGATTTGGTCCCTGGTGAAGAGAAGCAACGTGCTCAGACATTACCACGCTCCTTCTCCGCGAGACTTGGGCAAGTTGTAAAGTCAAAGATCGTCAAACTGATGCCTTCGAAATATTTTCAACCAGAAAAGGCGCAAGTGCCTGCGAAAGGCCGAGTTAGCTCACAAACAGCTCATCTGGAGTTCCCTGAACTCGAAATCCAACCCACGGAGTCGGGGTACGAAGAACTTCGAGTACTAGAGAAGGAAATCAATACCATGAAGGGCGAGAAAAGGTTATCAACACCCGAGGGTGAAGCGTCAAGACCACGATCCACCAAGAGTTTGGGTGACAGAATATCTGCTCTAATGCACGAGGCAGTCATGGAGGAGCATCATGACCATGGCGATGAATCGGCCTTGGGTGAAGTCCTTGCTACACCTGTCACACCCAGCCTACTTCAAGAAAGTATTGTGGCGACAGATGTGTTTCTTACGCCGGAAAGCCGCCTCTCCCACGCCAACAGTAGCCAGCAGGGAAAGTCAGACTCAGATACAGGGTCGGCCGAAATCAGAGGACACAAGGCGCTCAAGGCTTTCATTGAAAAAGATCAACGTACGCATCGTTCAAGATCCATAACCTGGGCAGGGAGGCCTCTGGCTGAACTGACGCGAAAGCAACGACGCTCTGACGACGCAACTGGCGGATTATGTCAGAACGAAACGAAGAGTATGAGTATCCGGCCTCACAGTAGATGAGAAACCGTATGAGTTAAAAGTGGACAGGCATGGCGTTAGGGAACTGCGAAAGGAAGTTGATTGAAAAGGCATTGATTCTGTAGGTTTTCAAGGCGACGCTGGTAACTAAGTAACTACTTACGCATCTTATATCCAAACATCGAATGATATCCAACCTATTTTCACACACTCTATGGAGACCTTGCTTTTGTTTCATGATATTGTGCCGTGTAATAAGATGTGTGTTGTGCAACACACATATTCCGCGCCATAGGCACCTAAGACCTAATCATCAACCAGAATCCTACCCAATTGGCAAGTCTTACAAACCGCAGTCTGGGAATCAAGGGACAATGAGCTAGAGTCAGTGGTCAGTATGGGAACCAAGAGGCTGGGAGGAAAGGGTGCGGTCTGTGAACCGCGAATCGACTCTGAACAAGGCCAAGACCACTTTAGACATATTCCTTTTCCTTCTCTTCCTCCTTGTCTCTCAGATCAATACGCTCCAGCCGAGCCCTCGCCTCGTCCTCTCTGCGCTGCATCTCCTCCTTCCTTTCACGCAACGCGATGCAGAAGCGAGAGCGGGCACGAATGCTAGGGCCCTTCCAGATGAAGACGAATGGAATGATACACATGAGAGCACTGAGACCTCCAAGAAGGGAACATGCACCGGGAATTTCAAGGCGACGGAACATGGGGGTTGTGGCCAGGGGTAGGACAACTGCGAATAGGGAGCGGCAGGTAGAGGCAGCGGCGTTGGCTGAGGCGGCAAAGATCTCGTAGGCGTCTGTGAGATAGTTGAGCATGGCCATAAAGATGAGCATAAAACCCATGCCAAAGGGGATGCCTGCTAGCATGGGTGCAATGAAGGAGACGCCTTCGCGGGCAGACCAGCCAAGCCAGAAGAGGGAGATGACGAAGAGGGGGCCACCGAGGCAGGCCAGAGGAAGACGACGGTATTCTTCACGTTGAACCCAGGGAGCATCCCGAGCTGTGGCACGGGCTAGGGCGTTATCCCAGGCCCAGAAGATGGGCAGAGTTATGGCTGCGCCGAAGAAGATGGGGAGGTAGGCTAGGCCTGTGACACCAGGTGAGAGGCCGTACACATCTTGGAATATGATGGGGAATGCCTGGAAGGACATGTAGAAGATTGTGTAGACGAGGGAGAGGTAGGCACAGGTAGTGGAGACGATGGGCTCAAAGATGAGCATGCGAAGGGGTCGGGTGAGAACCACTGTGAGAAGCTGTCTGAGGTCTGTCGACTCGAGATCGCGAGGGGCAATGGCCCTAGAAGCTGGGTCTTGTTTGCGGATCTTGCGAGCACGGCGGGATAGGAGGATTGGTCCGTACGTCTCGGGGAGAAGAGCGATTAGGGCGAGGGTCACACCGGCGACGATGAGGGCGATCCAAAAGACCCAACGCCAGCCAATGCTAGGACCAGCGAATCCAGAGATTATGGGGGAAAGGATAGGACCTCCGGTTGTACACTAATATTCCAAATCAGTTTGGGTTCTTTAATAAAGTATTGGCAAGTCATGATGACGTTGGGAAACTCACCACCATGAAGATGGCAAACGCCCTCCCTCGAGTCCGCGGGTCATTATACACATCCGCCAAGATACCAGCAACAATAGCAATAGGCGAGCTCGCAAAGGCACCGCAGAAGAAGCGAAAAATGAGAAGAGCAGGCCAATTGGGTGCGAGGGCACATGCCATGGTAAAGGCAGTAAACAGACCAAACGTCGCGAAGCTCAGGTCTCTCCGGCCAAAGTGCTCACTCAGAGGACCCCAGATTATAGGTCCAAAGACGTAGCCGATGAGGTAGACCGAGATGGGTAGGACTTTACCAGCTTGGGAGGTGATGCCAAAGTCCTCGACGATGTTGGGGATGGCCAAGCTAGGTAGGGCAGAGCCCATGGTGGAGTTGATAACTAGTACGGCAGTGTAGAAGAGGACCAGGTTCTTCTTTGACTACAGATACCGAGCCATCGTCAGCAGAGTAACTACTAGACTATGTATAAAGGATCCCATACCTTTGACCAGTTGTATGGGTTCTCGGGGTCGTCTAGTTCCCAATTGACCAGGACCTCGTTGGTACGGCTTCGAGTTCGCGAGCGAATGTTGTGAAGGGCACCGATGCCTCGATCTGCCGCCTCTTCTTCATAACGGGATTGAGCTTCGATCTCTTCTAGGCGGTTGATTCTATCTGAGAAAGTACTGCTTCTTCTCCGACCCCCTGGTGGTGCGTAAGCTCACGATCCAAGAAGACACCAGGGCATTGCTAATCAAGGCACAAAAGATGGTACAGCGGTGGCGTTTACTCACGGTATGGGGACGGATCCCGCATTGTCTCGCTTGATTCACTCGAAGGCATGTTGATTGTATGAGTTCAAGATACAGTTCACCGAGGTTATTCACACAAGACACGGGTCAATTGGAGAAACAGAGTGGCAATAGATATCCGAGGATGTAGAAAAGAAAAGAAAAAGGAAGCATGTTGGCCAAGCACGCAAAGCGGAGCAAACGTCCTCTGACTCTTTTGACTGTTCCCATGACGGTCAGTTCATCGGACATAATGGCAATACAAGGGCGTGTTCAACCCCGCCCAAAAGCCGGGGATAAGACGGCTCCGGTCCACGATTGGCTATCTCAGAGTCCGGAGCCGGGCCTCAAAATATGGGGGGGCGGTTCGGATGAGCGTGGGATGGCGCCGCCTTCGGGGGGCAGAGTGTGTGTGTGGGCGTTCTTCTGCGAGAGAGCATCGTGGAGGAGGGAGGATGTTACCCGAGGAGAGAGAGCTGCCTATCCCGGACCGATCAAATCGGATATCGATCGCAGTCCAGTTCGCGTTAGCGCGGAGAGCATCGAGATTGCATGACGAATCGCGGCAAAGGTGATGGAGAGACCGCTTTATCAATGAGCTTCGCCCTTGGTTCGTTTTGGCGGCCGACAGGGTTTGGCTTGCAGACCGGTAAGGATAGCCGGAAAAGCGACAAGAACGCTAGGTCCGGGCACTTTGCTCTGCCATGCCGACCCTGGCAGAGGCGTCCATCGGAATTAGGAACCGACTTTGAGGCCCGTCTTGGGGGGGCGTCACGAGATCTGCTGTCAAAGGTTGTCCAGTTTGCTGCATTTTCAAATGAACTAAAGGATAAGAGTTCACCCGGTGCAGCCCTCTCTCTCTCGTTTCCGGGGGGTATCAGGAGCTTCAAGTTTTCTTGTTCAGGTCTCTAGGTTGATTTGCTTTCCGAATCTGGCATACAGCTCGACCTTGAGCTTGGTCATATCCTCGCGGATGGACGAAAGCTTCTCCTCCAGCTCTGTCGACTCCTCCTCGAGCTTCTCTGTGGCTTCCTCGAGCATCTCCTGAGCCTGCTCTAGGGAGACGTGGAAGAAGGCATCGCCGATCTTGTACCTGTGGCGGCGGTTAGCCAGTGTTTCTAGAGAGAGATGGGAAGAAGGGTCTGTACTGAATCTTTTCGTCCTCGTCGGCAAGTTCGAGTTCTGTGGACAAGTCGTCGAGTTCCTCCTTTTCCTTCTGCAGAGGGATCAGTACTTGTCCAAGAGAGGTTGTATAATTCGTTGGGAAGATATCCCCGACAGACGTACGCTCTTTGCGCTCAGCTCCTCCTCCAAGACAGTCTCACGCTGGTGTAGTCGGCTGAACCGGTTGATCTTGTCCTGATCCTCTCGTCGCACCTCGACTTCGTCGGTCGTCTCCTCGTCCGCCTTGGAGAGCTGCAGAGCCGTTAGACATGCTCATGGTCAAGATGATCGACAGGAGAGTACTTACCATGCGGCGCTGCATTATTGAGGCCATGTTGGGCAACTGAGTCGTGTCTGTTGTACGGATATCAAGCTTGTGATCTTGCGCCCACAGCTCGAATGCCACCAGAGACGCGAGTCCCAAGGTGGGTTACAGTGCGGGGATAAGGCATCTGGGCTGACACTGTACGCCCGAGCCCCTCCTCAGGTTCCTTCCGCACTGAAATTGCCCTGAGCGGGTCAGGCTGACGGGAGGGTGTGAAGCTCCCAGGTACGTACCTCAAGCTCGGGCGCTGCCGATTGGTCAGCTCCGCACTCCAACCACTGGGTGAGGTCAGTGAGCCGCCAGGCTGAAAACACGCCTTGTCAACATCCAATTGCGGGGACAGCTCCAGCGTGTAAACAAGTCAACCAGCTTCACCATCCTCATCGTCACCATGGCGCTCGGAAAGAAGGCATATCCCAAGGCGACTGTCAAGAAGATCATTAAGGCGCATTCTAATCACAACATTAAAAAGAATGCCGACGTCACGGTGCGTGTAGAGAAGCTCGCGGTCGCAACATGTCATACTAATGTTTACATCTTGTAGATCTTCCTCGACTATGTCCTATTCATGGAAACGTACGAATTCGAGACCCTAGATCGATCGAAAGAATACTAATAATCACGATCACAGCCTTGTCAAGGAAGCGGCGATTCAATCGAAGCAATCAGGCGAGCGAGGACTGTCTGCGCGAAGCGTCAAGAAGGTGACGAGAGTATGTGCCACGCGACACTTCTCCTCCAACACAAACTGACGGTTCTATCCCAGGACACCTTGACCAAGTTCAAGGGCTGAAAAGAGACGACTCACTTCAAACCACGACATATGCGATCAAGATCGGACGATGACAATGGGGCCAATGGTGTTAACTGGGTCAAAGAGCCGCGTCGCGACCAGCCTACGCCACCACGAAAATATACCCTCAATAGAGTCTATGGCGCAACACAATACGTCTAAGGAGGACCAGGACATTGTCTCCAGATGCGCTGCACCCTCTAAAAAAGGGGCTCGTCGCAAAGAGGAGGCGAGACATGACAGATGGAGTGCATTGGCTGAGCACGAGACCAGCTGAATCCAATGCGACTTGGCGGGTTAGTGGGGCAGTTTGCCATGACGATGGATGGATGGCGACTGGAACAATGGAGCCCCTTGAGCCAAAGAGACGGGAGGATACGTAGCTGTCGCAAAGGCAAAGAATGGGGATGAATACATTGGTCGAGCGCACGGCGAAAGAAATGAATCAATACAAAGCATGCCAATTGAACCATTGTTGGATTGTATCTCGATGACTCCATCTATTCTTCTTGCTGCTTCTAGAAGAGTGGCCAGTGTCGCTCACAGGCCATGCAGGGGGTTGCCGGGCACTTGGGGTTAGCCCGTGCCGCTGGCGCCCGGCCTGGCACTGGCGCTCACTGCCCTGGGCTGCCTGCTGCGGGCTGGCTGGCCTCGTTTGACCTGTACCACCACCACCACAACTTGGCCTTCTTCTTCCTCTCCAACTCCCATCCTCTTTTCGTCTTCTTCCACAACTCACCCGCATTCTCCACCTCTCCACCCTTCTGCTTCGGCATTCATCTTACCTGTACTCCCTCTCGATCCTCTTTACGACGTTTACGTCCCTAAACCAAGCTCTCTCCACCTCTGCAAGCCTGTCGCACGTCACCGACGACAGCCTCTCCAACCCTCGCGCAAACAGTCTCTGACTCGACCCTCCACCCTCGACCTCACACCACCCCTCCCTCTCCCGCGATGGCTGCCCAGGCTGCTCAGCCCGCTTCCAAGTCGGCCAAGAAGAAGGCCGCCAAGGCCATCATCGAGCGAACTGAATCTCCCGCGCCCAGCGTCACCTCCGCCGCCGCCGATAAGACCGGCGACGACACCTTCGAGTCCCCCTACATCAAGGAGCTCCAAAAGTGAGTTATCGCCGCTCTGCTGCGGTAGTTTTATAGGAGCTCGACGCTGACGGTCGCAAAAAGGAACATTCGCAATGTCAACAAGAAGATTGTGAGTCTCGCGCATTCTCTTTTCGCGCCCCAAACGCTTGACGTTTCGTCATACTGACCCCTCGCGACTAGACCAACGCTTCCAAGACCGACGCCCTTCTAGCCCAACACTCTGACAAGTCGCTCGATGAACTGGTTTCCACCAAGATCATCAACGCCGACCAGAAGGCTCAGATCCTCAAGAAGCCCGCTCTGCAGGCCCAGCTTGCTCAGTTCGAGGAGCAGCTCACGCAATACCAGAAGGTCGACGAGCAGTACCGGACACGCGCTGCCTCGGACAAGGCCGAGTGGGAGAAGAACCTCGAGAAGGCCAAGGCCGATGCTGTTGCTGAGGCCAAGGAGGAGGCCAGCAAGTCTCTGAACGACAACCTGCTGGTCCTGTCGCAGTTCCTGCGACTTGCTGCCTACCGCCGTGAGGAGGCTCAGGACCCCGAGTCTGACGAAAGCCAGGCTATCGAGGGTGTCCTCCTTGCCATCTACTCTGGCGACCAGAATGCCGTTCAGTCCATGCTGAAGCTTGTCAACGGCACTGAGGACCAGATCTTCAGCGTTCCCGGAGAGCAGCTGCAGACCACTTGTAAGTTGGCCGGCCGTTCCGTCATGTCTTTCCTAACAAGGTGCAGTCTCCAAGGTCAAGTCTTTGGCTCAAGAGTATAAGACTCCCTATGACGAAGCCCCGGCCCCTGAGGGTGAAGCTGCGCCCGCCGAGGTTGCCTCGGACCCCACTGTCGCTCACGCCTCTGCCACCGAGATCGAGGCTGGCGATGTTTCCGCTCCCGTCGAGGCTCCTGCCCAGCCTTCTTCCAACGGTCTGGCCAATGCCAGCGTGGCCGACGACGCCGCTAATGCCGTCGCCGAGAGCCATTGGGACACCCCCAACCAGGAGCTGTCCGCTTCTCAGGAGTGGGTTGATGTGAAGGCTACTGAGGCTGCTGAGGCTGAGGCTGCTGCCCCGGCCCCTGCTGCCAACACTCAGTCTTGGGCCGATGACCACCCTGAGCACGCTGCTGAGGTATGTTGATGTTGTATACTCTTGAGGGCAAAGAGACTAATGCGCCGATCCAGACCGCTGCTCCCGCCGACCCCAACGACGGATTCCACCAGGTCCAGCGAAACCGACCCGGCAGCCACCGCGGACGTGGTCGTGGCGACTGGCGCGGCCGAGGCGGCCACCGTGGTGATGGGCGTGGTCGAGGCCGTGGCCACCGCGGTGCCCCCCGAGGCGGCCGCCGCAACGAGGAGTCGTAAGCACTCCCCAACATGACATGGCATGGGTAGAATCGTATCACAACCTACAAATCTCCTTGCATTTCCCGGAGGCAATGTACACCATGAGATGACGGCGTTTGCAAGTCAAGATTTCTTTGGCATTTGGCCGGGGAACGGTGGGCTTGGGGGGCTTTGCATTTTGGGGTTTTGCTGATTTTGGGACTCGGAAATACATCTGGCCACGGTGTCGGTCGGAGTCTTTAATACCTTTGTAACACTGTAGGCCTTCTGGAAGGATACATGGGGTAGTAGGTAAACAATGTGAATGGATACCCGCCAATGTGCTGTCTTGGATGTGAAGTCGGCTGAGTCGTGTGATGACGTTCATGTGAGACAATTCGACTTGGAAGCAAGATGTGATTATTTATTAGTGATGATAATGGCTATTGATCCAGCGTCATTCATTTAATTAGGCATTGGTCTGATCGGACACTTCTTGAGCTCTTAGCATCGTGATGTGGCTCGTTGACGTAGGGCTGATTTTGAGCTTCGACCTGTGCCGTCATAGGGTTCGCAGGGGTCTTGAAAAGTGTGGGGAGCTTTGGAGGGGTTTCAATTGGCCAGGGGTCAGGCCTTTTTCAACCCCTACCGACTTATAGCAACGTGGTGGTCCTAGGAGTTAAGAAATGTTGCTGTGAGAGGTATCGTGCCTTTGTTGAAACCGGAATAATACTATATTTGTGCCGTTGTTGACGTTTAAAGACTGTACATGTTCGACTGCAGGAATGCATCATGCAAGCTCTCCTGGCTACAGGTTCGAGCTTGGTGGACATGGTGCGAGAACGGCACAAGACAAGGGCCTTGCGGGCCGACTAAGCGTAGCTCACCCCTCCCAAAGAGAACACCTTGTCCAATTCATGGATACAAACAGCGGGAACCACACACTTATCCATGGGTTTCTGCCTGTGACCAAAGATCATGAACTTTGAACAACAACTGAGCCACTTGCCACTGCTTGGGACTTGGTTGGGGAATCCTGGGGCTTTGATGTGTCAAGCGAATTGAACGCCAAGACGAGGCCGAAACCAGGGGGATCACCTACGAAGCTTATCGGGCCAATAGATAGACTCTGTCAGCTTATCGCCATTGTCAGCCTCGCATTACAAGGCACGTCAGCGTCAATCTGTACCTATTGTTAGCTGTCCTCTTTCCTTTGAGTGGCTGGAAACTTGCACAAGCTTTAACAGCCATCGTGGCTTCTTGAGGTACCTAACCTACCTTGCGACCCGTGAAAGTTGTCCCCATTGGAGAGTCAACCCATTGAGGCCACATCAACCTCTCTCTCCTACTAAACCTTTTTTTAACGAAACTTTCCCCGGGGCTTTTTTTTTTTTACTACCATAGACGTTAATCGTCTTCCCCTTTGTTTTCCCTTTTATTGCTTTACAGAGGCGGCGTTCCTCGTTGATAAGACTTTCTCCCCCAAGAATCTGGTGCGCGCGCACCCCCACCAAAAACCACCCATGATGGCGTCCTCAAGAGTATCGCCTTTGAAGGCGCTCCTGGCGGCCGTCTTCCTCTTTGCCACAAACGTCTTTGCCGTCGCCGCCGTTCTAGGCGTTGATCTCGGCACAGAGTACATCAAGGCCGCCCTCGTCAAGCCCGGCATCCCCCTCGAGATCGTCCTGACAAAGGATTCCCGCCGAAAAGAGACGTCGGCCGTCGTCTTCAAGCCCTCACGAAATGGTCCCCAGAAGGGACAGCACCCCGAGAGAGCCTACGGTGCCGACGCCATGGCTCTCGCTCCTCGATTCCCCAGCGACGTCTACCCGAACCTCAAGACCATCCTTGGTCTCACTACACAAGACTCTATTGTCCAGGAATATGCTGCCCGACACCCCGCCCTCCAATTAGAGGCCCACGCCACCCGAGGCACCGCTGCTTTCAAGAGCAAGGCCTTTACATCTGAGGTGGAGGCGTGGATGGTCGAGGAGCTGCTCGCCATGGAACTGCAGAGCATCCAGAAGAACGCCGAGGTGGCTGCTGGTGATGGAACCAGTGTCCGCTCCATCGTTCTTACCGTTCCTCCCTTCTACACCGTTGATGAGAAGCGGGCCATCCAGACCGCCGCCGAGCTCGCCGGCCTGAAGGTCCTCAGCCTTATCAGCGATGGTCTGGCTGTTGGTCTGAACTACGCCACCAGCCGAGAGTTTCCCAACGTCAGCAATGGATCTAAGCCCGAGTACAACCTGGTGTTCGATATGGGTGCCGGTTCTACCAAGGCTACCATCATGAAGTTCCAGAGCCGATCCGTCAAGGACATTGGCAAGTACAACAAGACCGTTCAGGAGGTTCAGGTTCTGGGCGCTGGCTGGGATCGATCCCTTGGTGGAGATGCCCTGAACTACCTCATCCTCGACGACATGGTCTCCCAGTTTGTCGAGTCCAAGGGCGCCCAGAAGATTTCTGCCACCGCCGAGGACGTCAAGGCCCACGGTCGCGCCGTCGCGAAGCTCTCCAACCAGGTTGAGAAGATTCGTCATGTCCTCAGCGCCAACCAGAACACTGGAGCTAGCTTCGAGGGTCTGTACGAGGACATTGACTTCAAGTATAAGATCACCCGCGCCCGGTTCGAGGAGATGGCTGAGGAGCACGCCGAGAGGATCACTGTTGTCGTCAATGATGCCCTTAAGATGGCCAACCTTGACATTATTGACATTGATTCCATCATTCTTAACGGAGGCGCTACCCGAACTCCTTTTGTTCAGAAGGTTCTTGAGAAGCTTGCCGGTTCCCCAGAGAAGATCCGAACCAACGTCAACTCTGATGAGGCCGCCGTCTTTGGCGCCGGTTTCAGGGCCGCCGAGCTTAGCCCCAGCTTCCGTGTCAAGGAGATCCGAATTGCGGAGGGTACTCTGTACCCAGCTGGTCTGAAGTGGACTGCTGATGAGGAGACTCAGCAGCAGCGTCTCTGGTCTGCCGTGTCTCACTATGGTACCCCTAAGGAGGTCACCTTCACCAACAAGGAAGACTTTACTGCTACCTTCTACCAGCAGGTTGGTTCTGAGGAGAAGGATGTCAAGACTCTGACCACCAAGAACCTGACCGCTACCTTCGCGGCCATCAAGGAGAAGTACCCTTCATGTATCGAGTCGGACATTCAGTTCAAGCTTGCCGTTAGACTGAGCAGCGAGAACGGTGAAGTCGAGGTTGTCAAGGCCGCCGTCGAGTGCGAGGCCGAGGTGAAGGATGGCTTCGTGGATGGAGTCAAGAACCTCTTTGGATTTGGCAAGAAAGATCAGAAGCCTCTCAAGGAAGAGGAGAAGGCCGAGGGCTCCGAGGAGGAGATGAAGGAGAAGGCTTCCGAGGAGGCCTCTTCCTCTACCGAGTCCGCTGAATCCGCTTCGTCTGAGGCTGAGACCACAGCTTCTGGCAGCACTGAAGAAGTCAAGCCTGACGTCAAGAAGAGGGAGACCGTTGGCATCCCCGTGGAGGTGACCTTGAAGAATGTCGGCATTCCCGATCTCACCAAGGCCGAGATTACCAAGTCCAAGGACCGTCTCAAGGCATTTGCCGCTTCTGACAAGGCCCGACTACAGAGAGAGGAGGCCCTTAACCAGCTTGAGGGATACACCTACAAGATTAGAGATCTCCTTGAGAACGACGCCTTTGTCGCCGCCGCCACTGAGGAGGAGAAGACCAAGCTGGCTGAGCTCTCGAGTGAGACCAGCGAGTGGCTCTACGATGATGGAGCTGATGCTACCAAGGATGTGCTCAAGGCCAAGCTCAAGGTCCTCCAGGACCGCGTTGCCCCTATTCAAAAGAGGGCCGACGAGGCTGAGAAGCGCCCTGAGCAGATCGCTGCTCTGAAGGATATCTTGGAAAAGACTTCGGAGTTTGTTGAGCAGATGAAGGGACAGATCAAGGAGCACGAGAGCTGGCACTCATCTGCCTCGGCCTCTGCTTCTGCTTCTGAGGCTATCAAGTCCAGCACCACTGAGGCTCCCGCTGAGAAGAAGACTGGCGAGTTTGACGGCCTCGAGGATGAGGACAGCGCTTCGACAACGACGACTCGCAAGATGGAGGACGTTATCAAGGAGAAGGGTCCCATCCCTCCTCTCTACGTGATTGAGGACCTCACTGAGGTGATCACTCTTCACAAGTCAACCAAGGAATGGTTGAGCGAGATGGAGATCAAGCAAGCAGCCCTGAGTGCTGTCGAGAACCCCGTGCTCCTTCTCAAGGATCTCATCGCCAAGCGCGAGAAGCTTGAGAAGGCTGGTATGGAGGTGGCCCTGAAGGGTGCCAGAAAGGTGGAGGAGAAGTCGCGACAGGCCAAGAAGAACGCCAAGGCGGCCAAGAAGAGCAAGAAGAGCAAGTCGTCATCTTCAGCGAGCGGTGACAGGTCTCAGGAGACGGTCAAGATCAACACCGAGGACTTTATGAAGGACGGCGAGCTCGACCAGGAGCAGCTGGAGAAGCTGATTAAGCAACTCAGGGAGGAGAATGAGAAGAGGGAGAAGAAGGGTGAGGAGGAGAAGCCCACGCATGACGAGCTATAGATGGCGCCCAGTTGATTTTTTTTGATGTTTTTTGTAGCCAAAAAAGGAAAGCTACTTACTATTTGGTGTTGATATTGTATGGATTGATTGATACCGGTACGGATGTAGATAAAAGCATCTGGCCATGAAGCAAGTAGACACTTGAATGAGGACATAGTCACGATATCTCATGATTACTTACGTAGCTATTGGACATTGTAGGTGAAATGTATCTTATTCTTGGTCATTTGATGGACTGTTCCATGGAAGCCAACGCATCACATTCCCGAAATGTTCCCTCGTCTAACATTTCATCAACAAAGGTCCTCGGCAACGAGAGGGGAAAAAACTCATCATCAACTCCCGTTCCCCCGTGACCGATCCCGTCCAAGTTTGCCTCGTGGGAGTGTCTCATGTATCGTATCAATGCCATGCTGTCTCTGTTACCAATTTATACTTGCACAAATGGAGTAAACCTATAGATCTCTCCTCTCCTCTCCTCTCCCCCCCCTTTTACCAAGATTGTACTTTCCAATCATGCATGCGTGTCTGTGTAGCTTCGTTGCTACCAGAGACACGGATAGGAGTGAAAAAGAAAAAGGCAGGTTCCCGTGTTTGCTACAAACAAAATAACCAAGGAGATACAAGAAACGCGTGCTGTGTAAGGGGGGGGTAAAAAAAGGTTCGTTTATATGAGGCGACTGTCATACATCGGGAAGAGCCTGTTTATATTTGATTGCGTCTCTTTTTTTTTTCTCATGGAAATGAAACCCTCTTTTTTGATCTCGTGATGAAAAAAGTTTGAGGAGTAAAGAGACTTGGCGGTTGTTAGAGAAGGATTGTATGTAGTACTTGGTAATTGGTGATGGTGTTTCCAAGTGATTCACTGGCCTTGCACTGCCAACCATCGTTCTCTTTTTTTTTTCTTGCCATATAATTCCCTCCTTTCTTCCTTCCACCTTTCTTTCCCTCAGGTAAACAAAAAAAAAAGACCCTCCTGTCTCAAATCGTTTCCCATCCGTCGCTCCTTCCTTCCTTCCTCGACCCCTCTTTACTTCACCTTCTTCTTCTTCGCCTTAACACACGCCAGCCTGTATCTAGGTAGACAACTCCAACCATGAGAAGCCCTCTTTTGCTCGTCACGCTCCTTGCGACAGGTCTCGCGACTGCCCTAGTCGCGCCTGCGGGAAAGGTTCCTGCTGGCAAGGTTCCTGTTGGCTTCTCTCTCGAGGCGAGTACGCGCAGTGGCTCCAAGCCTAGCTTTGTCAAGGCGCTCGTGGCTGCGAAGGAGAAATGGGGTGGTGGTATTTCGGGAGATACCCTCAAGGCCTTTTCTCTTCTTGATGACGGTAAGATTATGCGGTGTATCGACGTGAAGAGATGCTTACGGTGTGTGCAGATGATGGCCAAGTGAATGTGGAACCTCTCGATAACGATGCCATCTACATCGCCGACGTCAAGATTGGTAACCCTCCCCAGACTGTCAAGATTGCCATCGACACTGGATCTGCTGATTTGTAAGTGGCCTCTCTGATGTCTATCGTGCTCCGCTGACTGTTTAGCTGGGTACAATCCTCCGACACCGTCTATCGATACAACCCCGAGGGTCCCTGGGCTCCTCAGTACAAGCCCAACATGTCCAGAACCTCTCGTCGTCTTCGTGATGCGACGTGGGATGTTTCCTATGGTAAGCTGGCATACTCATATGTGTCTAGCCAAACTTCTGACTAGAGACCTCAGTCGACGGCTCCCATGCACATGGCAGCGTTTATCTCGACACGGTTCGGATGGGCGGCTTCGAACTCAAGGACACAGCCATCCAGTCAGCGCAAATTATCGCCATGCGATTTGAGACCAACACCGATATCACGGGCATCATGGGTCTCGCCAAGAACCTCTCCAGCAACGTCACCCCTCAGACTCCCTCTCTGCTCGATATGCTGCGTCCCCATCTCGACAACCCAGTCTTCACCGTTGATCTGCGTCGCAACGCCACAGGCCGCTTCGATTTCGGTCATATCGATGAGAGTCGGATCAAGGACAACATGACGTGGGTCAACACACGCGAGGACAGTCCTCACTGGGATGTTACCTTTGATATGACAGCCTGGAATGGCCAGCGTCGTGTCTGGTTCGCCCACACGTACGAGGCCACCATCGACACGGGGACTTCGCTGCTGTTCATGCCCCCTTCCCTCGCCGCTCTCTACTGGTACGACGTGCCAGGCATGCGCGTCGACCCTCGCCTCAGCAATTCCTTCACCTTTCCCTGCCAGTTTGCTGAGGGTCTGCCAGACCTGATGTTCAAGATGCCCGGCACAGAGCACATCTTGACCATACCCGGGTCGTACCTCAACTATGGACCTGTCAAGAACGACCCCGAGTACTGTTGGGGAGGCATGCAGAGCGCCGATGCCATAGGCGGCGTCACCATCTTTGGTGACGTG
>JABCKD010001220.1:0-20426 GCA_013186415.1 Fusarium sp. NRRL 66088 | reverse complement strand
GCCAGGTACACGACAAGGGGTGAAGCTCTTTGTCGACGTCAAACCTCAACACCTTTTTTCGAATGGATGATGTGCACCCCACCCCTTCCCCAACAACTTTTTTTTGGCGGCTGCCCTCCCCTCCAATCGCTGCGGGGCCCGGGCGTCCGTCCGGTTGCCGTTGGAGGCAAAGCCCGGTACCCTTGCCAGATGGCAAAGTACCTCTACGCACAAATATGGCGTCCCTGGTACCTCGCCTACGTGCCACGGCACATCTCGTCTCTCACCTAACCCTGGGTCGGGCAACGCGCCAAAGAGGAGCCGGTGCGTGCCTTGCAGGGGAAGCTCCCACAAAATTGATGGAGCCGCCTGGAGCTCCAAAGCCGGGTGGTTGGTGTTTTTTTTTTTTTCTCTGCTGTAGGGCTCGGGCATGGAGCGAGCTTCAAAAGAAGGGGTCCACTTGTCGAGAGGCGATGCTGACGATTTGCCGGAGCACAGGTTTGGGAGAGAGAGAGAAACAGAGATGGTCCAAGAAATTATGGACCGTGTAAGTCAGTCACTATCAGATACACACCTGGATTTGTGTGGCGAATTGACCTCAATTGGGCTGTTGACGTGTAAATCCCATCTCCTCTAAACTCGTTGAGAGCGCCCGTTTTCCACATCCGGTCATGCCGAGGCTGAGACGCACGCTTATCTACAAGATCTTGTCAACGCTTCAGCATCACACAAAACGTCGCCTAAATGCGTCGCCTGCCAACGTCACCTCGGTCAGTGTCCAGCCAGGGCATTCCATACAACGTAGATAGCAAGTTCAAGCTTGTGTCGCCTAAGCTGACCTTGACATCACTACCCCGAACAATGCCGAAAGTCATCCCATTCAGAGCATCATCATGCCATCGCCATGTGCGGTCCCTTGAATTGCCGTTGTAAACGAACAGTCAGATCCCCAAGATTCATCTTGAACCCAACGGCCAACCGAGAGAGCTGTATTTCCCAACCTCAATCCCAGAAAGAAGCAAAACACTCCTTCAAGACTCCAGCCCTGCCGCGAACTCATGGTCCCCGCCCTCACAGGATACAACCTCTTCTCCCCAGATCGAACCATGCCTCGGCCCATTTGCTTCTCCCGTGACATGATCTGCCTTTCCTCTAGGCTCTAAAATCTCATTTCAATCATGTACGTATTCACAGTTGGGGCGGAGAGACTTCCATCCCCTGTTGCCGCCCTCCCGTTGTGCCGACGGGATGCTGTACCACAGCTTGCAACTTCACAGATGGGACGGGACTGACAGGGGAAGTACGTACCGAAGAACCGACCCTCGTTCTCCCCCAGCTTTTTCCCCAACAGAAACACAAAGATCGGGATTCGCCAAGCCTAGAATTGCCCAATCGCGCCCGAGTCCATTACAGATGGATCCCTTTTTTTTTCGCCTCTTCTCTTGTCCTCCACTCCATTTCCCTTGTTTTTCCGTCCTTGACCGTCCATGAGCCTTTGACTCCATTGTCAGGCAAACAAAAATATTCCTTCCATTTTCATGAGAACAGGATTCAACACTTGTCACGTGATACCACCATCACTTCTTCCTGTCAGCTTCCAGAACCCTTCCATGGCGTCGGGTGGCGCACGCTACGTATCGCGCCGTTTCTATTGAGCTTCTAATTGACTGCCGCCCCTGCGTCAGAGCCACGAGCCTTTTCAACCTCTTGTCATTCAAAGTTCATCTCATCTTGAGCCACTTACTCAACGACAATCGATATCATCAACTCATAGTCTCCTTTTGTTGAGCTTATCTACCATCAGTCGTCTGTGATGCTGACATGGTACACGGCACATCACGTCACGTCACGTCACATCAAACCTCAGCAACCAATATCGTCTGTAAGTCCGTCTTTTTTCTTTTTTAACATCGTCACTATATATTATCCAATACAGCACTATCAGCAGCCTCTCCTTCACCGCCGACGCCATAAAACAAATATGTAAAAATCATGATACCGATCTTCGCGCCCCAATATGCAAAATGCCTGCCGGTTGCCCGCTAGTACACATGAGAGAAAACAAAACTGATGCTATCAAGACAAGATCATAAAAGGAAATTCAATCTCCGCCAAACAAAATCACAGACATTCATCATGCTCCAATCGGAGGCTTCGTCGCCTTGAGTTTGTCGTCAATCGTTTGCTTCTGCCACATCGTGTCCTTGTCGTCAGTCGTCAGGTGCGCCGCTCCAATCCCTGCCAATGTATCCGTCGTCTTGATGTCGCCTCCAGGTGTTGCCTTTTCCGTTAACTTGTTCACACTTTTGGAATCCAGCTCTTTCTTAGGGGAACTCGCAGTCCTAACATCAGGGACAGTTGTCTTCTCCTCCACCAACTTGTCCCTGCCATTGAAGCCCTTCTCCACGGGAGCATCGACGGTCTTGATATCAGTACCGGCCATCTTAGGCTCTCTCTCCTCACCCACGCCCTTCACATCCAACTCTTTCTTCTCGCCACAACGATTTGTCTTTTCTTGGTGAGTATCAGGTGCTGTGATCCCGTGCGTTTCCGCTGCATTTGGCTTCACCTCTGGCTCTGGCAGTTTCTCTACGATGCTGTTGCCCTTCTCAGGCAGCATCTCCGGAAACTCTGTTTTTTGCCCTTCATTGGCGAATTGGACCTCTTTCGGTCTACTGTCAGTTTTAACCACTCCTTCAAAACTCTTGCGAGTTTCCTTTTCCAACTCCTTTGCTTCCTTTGCTCCTTCGCCTCCCAGTTCCTGTGTTGTTCCTTCATTCGCAGCCGAAAATTTGTTTCCTTTTCCTCCAATCGCAGTGTCTCCGACTAGCTTTTCCTTTCTATTGCCGACTTCCGTATGAGTGCTGTCCGAGATAGTGTTTCCTGGCGGCGATGACTCTTTCGAGCCAGCGTTCGCGTCTCCGGGAGAAACTGGCTGTCCCATCCCACGTTTGTGGCATGGTTCCTCCCTCGGGCCCATTTGTGCCTCGATAATGCTCGCAGCAATTCTACCCTCGGGCGTGTCCAAAAGATCCACGCCCCTGTCTGGGCTTGGAGTTGAGGTAGATGTTGCCGGTGTTTCTCTCTTCTCCATGGCCGAGTTTGGTGCCGTCGCCCCATCAGATTCCATGAACCCTGTCCTGTCGGCAATAGGCGTCTCGTCGAGGGGCATGCCGTCAGGTCCCACGTCGCTATATGATGAAGGTATGTCCCGATTCGCTGCCCAAGCAGCAATGTCGTACAAGCCTCGCGGGGAGTCGCATCCGTCATAGTTGCTCGGCAGGGGGCTTGGGGGTGATCGTCCACGTGTGTAGTAGTACGGCTCGTATCCAATGGGGCTTGCGTCTGTGTATGGTCGGCTCACGTAGGACCAGTCGCTCGGCGGCTCAACCGTCTTAATCTGCGGAAGGCTGTCTGGGTGATACCCGTCAACGAGATACTGCTGCAATGTGTAACCATCGTCAATTGTCGATTGCGGGGGGTTCAACTGTCCGCAGTCTTTACCATCCCCGGGTCGTGGGAACATGTGCAAAAGAGCAGACGCCTGGAGCCGCATTTTCGGATCATCACTCAAGCAAATCTCCGCCATTTGCCGATACCAATCTGGAATGTTCACCTCGGGGCCCAGTATCAATGGTCGCCCTTGGGCTTCTGGTTCATCTTCCTGTGTTGCCAAAGCCCACAACACCATGCCAAGCTGGTAAAGATCCGACTTGACTCCAATGTACATAGTAATCCGCTGGTTGCTCTCGATAAGGGGGGTGGCTTCCGGGGGTTCCCATCCGACTGGACACCCTCTCCTATTGATGTCAATGATCTTCGCATCGCCATACTCGTCGATGACAATGTTGGACAGTGTAAAGTCGCCTTGTACAAATCCTGACTCGTGGATGTCGGACAATCCTTCAACAATTTGCCGAGCCCACCTCTCGCGTGTCGACCAGGGAAGGTCGTAATCGCCGTCCTTGCAGTGCTCATAAATGATGTCAATGAGAGCTCCTTGGTCGGCGTAGTTGATGAGAAGTCCCTTTACATGCTCATCGTGATCGTCAACTACGACACCATAGAAATGGATGACGTGGCGCGAATGGCGGAGGCGGTTGAGAGCGTTGACTTCATACAAGAACTCATCTATCGTGTCAGGGCTTGGAATTTCCTTCTTGATCAAGGTATGACCATTAACATTGACTTTATAAACGAAGCCCGACATGTGCGAGTCAAAGACGATATCCTTTTCCCGAATACGCCTGCAACCAAGATGCTTGATTTGAGCAACAGTTGGGTATTGGATAATTTCCTACCGACAGTTAGCATTGTTTGGGAAATGTCTCAAGATGTACCAACATTGCCGTCCTCGACCACATGAACATGAAGTCTCCCATCAGTCGTCTGGAGTTTCAAATTGGTCACCGTGTCGTAGAATTGAATATCTCGTAGGCTCTCCCGGATAGCCTCATAAATCTTGGCGCTCTTGTCCCGTTGGTAATGAGTGTGGATGAGGTCCATCTCCAGCGAGTTCGGGGGGGCATCTCGGTAATCGAGGGAAATGGTTACGCGCCGCCAAATATGCTCCTGCTCCCGGTATGTGACGAAGAACTTTTCCCTTCTTGAACGATCCCGGAAGTGCATGCTGAGATTCAATATCCAGGTCTTCTCGAGCTCCTCGCGGATCAGAGCTTCGTACTGGGATGCCGTTATTGAATGGGTGTCAGCCGTCGAGAGGTTGTCTTGAATGGCACACTCATCGGCAAGTGTAGCCTCGTCATCTCTGTGTACAACTGATTCAACCGGCTCCTGGATTGGTGCATCTGCAACAGGACTAGATGGTAAGGAAGGTACAAAGCGAGGTATCTCGTCCTGTGGGGAATTGAGGAAGCTTGGGGCGCTGACCCGGGGATTGGTCGCTGGCTGTGAGGTTGATGATGTTCGGGGTCCATGAGACCGGCGGTCCATGGACACAGCTCTCCTCTCATCTGGTGTTGGCTCAATGGGGGACAAGTTGGTCCTCCGCTCCGACACTTGGCGCTTGAACGTCTGGGCACGGGGAAGACCCGGCACGACCCTCCGGGACATTCGGCGCATTAGGCCGCCCCTGTCCGAGTCGGCCGAGCCGTTCTCAGGCTCGGCACGGGTAGGCCGCTCTGTCGGCAGCGAGGGAGCCTTGTTGCTACTCTGCCGACCAAAAAGCTTGCGAAAGAAGCTATGAGTCCCAGACAGCGCAGATGGCCGGGAATGAGGCGGCGGCGGCGGCTCAGACGCTACAACGCCCGCCTGTGCCATGGCCGCGACAATGCGACCAGATGTCTGTTGCTGAGCTTGAGGTGCAAGTGACTGTCAACACCGAAATGCTATAGTCGAGGCTAATAAGTCAGCTCGATGTTGGTATGAGCTAGTGGGCTGACAGCTGGCTCTGTGGCAAAAAGTAGGAGTCTGAGACAGGGCAGTTGGAGCAGATGCATGTGCCACGAATGCCTTCGTATCGTCGTCGTAGAGCGAATTCTATGTGGGAAGGCGAATATGGGGATAGTTCGTATGTAGTTGCAAGAGGGCAGAGAAGCTGGCATGTATGTTGTCCAGCAAAAGATGATGAGGCGAAAGGTGCACTGACGAGAGCTGGAGAGGCCGCACGGCCCCGTCAATCAAAGAAGCGGTCTCTCGGTGAGGGAGTAGAGTGAACAAGCTCTGCTTGACCCATCCAAGGGCAAGCGAAGGTAAAACAATTGCTTGGTCGCCGCGACTAGGAGGCTGGGATGATACAACGGTCGGTGAGAAGCGGGTCCTCTGGATGAGCGGTCGAAGTCGCGGGGAGCGAAGCCGGAGGCGCAATGAGGTGTGAGAATGCCTGTGGGGGCATGGATGAATTAAGAATCCGTGATGATCAAGGACGGCTTCCTACACGGAGTGTAAGTGAAGGGTGCCCGTGACAGCAAGACGCCTTGAGAAACAGAGGTTGACGAGTTGCGATGAAAGCCCTGCTATATTAAACGACCACGACAGAGAGTCCAACACCTAAAACGGGCGCCGGCGGCGGCAATGGGAGAGTGGATGTGGGAGGTTCTGACTGGACTGAGCTTGGGTGGGCTGAGTGGGTTAGTGCGGGTTGGTGGGCTTCCAAGTGCGGCGGGAGGACACGGGCGGAGCGGCGGAGGCGCTGGGCTTTTGACCTTGGGCCTTCATTTTCTGGGTCCGTTTGGCAGCCCGAGCCACACTGAGAAGGTAGGATTGCCCTAGAACGCCCTGATGACGCTCTGGTCGGACCGCCCTGCTGAAGGGGCTGGGTCCTGAGAAGTCTCTGGGCGCGGTGCTCACTGGCCAGCAAAGCCACCACTGTCCAGGTGTCAGCGCAGGGCTGTGGCCATCCATTGTCCATTGCCCCAGACTTGCCGAGGACCGTCAGGGGTCTTTGCTTGACTGAACGACATCTCTGGATGGTTTTGGGCCTGGGCGTCGAGACCTTGATCCATCCATCCCACCATGCCGGATCTTCCATGCTTCCTTCATGGCCAGCCAAAAGACCCTGCCAGTCTGCCGCCTGTCGTCTGTCGCATGTCGGCCATGGTCTGCCTGCGGCTGCAGGAGTCATACTCCAAGAGAGACGGTGACGCTCGACGGCTCGCTGGTGGGGAACAATCGATGAGTTGGCCCCTTTCAGATGCCCTGGTCTCGTCCCATTTCGTCGACGCTAGGACGTTTTGCTTGAGCGCAGGGGGAAGCGGTGATGCATCATCATCAGGCAGACTTTGGTCGGGCACAAAGAGACATGAATACGGTTGGCTCTGATTTTGGGGGTTGGATGTAGGAGGAAGATGCAAGAGAAGGCGCGATTATCTGCGAGCGGGTGGTTTGACATTGAGTTCTTTGTCAGGGGATGGCAGGAAAGTGCAATTGTATCATACCTTCTTCAAACCCATCAGCCCAAAGCTAGCAGGCAGGTACTGTCTGTAGGTAGGTAGCCGGGAGTGAGGCAGACAAGGAAGGTGCAAGCCAAGAGCAACAACACGAATTGGAAGCTGCAACCGTCTGCATCGCGACTTCCTGCCTACCTGCCGAGTGGCCTTGCAATCACATCTGCCCACAATGCCGTGTAAAAATCATCGCCATCTATTCAGCATCTACACCAACAGCCCCAGACTCGTCATCCACACAACACATTCGATCGAGCATCTAGGCCCGCTTCAACAGAGAGGGTGGACATGCCATCAGCCAAAGACAGCGCAGAACATGGAGGAAATCCCACGGAGCCGGTACCGCGGGGACCGAAAAATCAGGGACGTCCTGTGCGTCTTTTTGCCGGGCCAGGGCATGTCATCCCGGACTGCTGACCTCCATCGAGGCTCGAACCATAGGACGATCTGATCGCTTTGCATGGCCAGGCCGACTGCATACGCAAGTGACAACGCCATCTAGTTGGGCATCTCACTCACACTCGCTTACCGCCCAACCCGATAACTGGGCACCTGGTTTCACACCTGTCCAGTTGAGACTCTAAACGATTCGAAATATGAGGCGAGCAGAATCAAAAGCCAGGTCCGAGTCTTGAAGGCCAATCGAGCATCGACTGACTGTCGTCTGCCGACATTACACACGCAACTGCCAAACATGCATACTGCATACGGGTGAGGACGGCCGTTATGAAGGACACTGCATACTGTGTATCCGACGTCACGGATCAATGGTCAAAGGCGTCGAACAAGAGAGCATCATCATGTGTTCCAATTGACCATGTTTGTTCCGCGTGGCGGTGAATTCTCCGATGATAAGGTGGCCGCCATTACGACATGATCCACGTATTGAGTTGTCAACTCAGATACGCCTCAATCAACCCTCGAATGCCTCTCAGAAACTAGAAGCTGGCAACTCCCGGGTCAGACGTCACGTTACCCCTGTTTACCTGTCAATAAGCCATCTAATTCGCCAATTGCGCCTTCACAGGCTTCTCGGTGCCCAATGCGACTTCGTCTTGACCAATTCAAAGGCTCAAGCAGCACAGCTGTTCAAACATGTGCACACCACCAAGCACGTCTCTCGATGGGGAAATATCTACAGCTTGTGTTGGGCTCTGGTGGCCCGTCCGCTAGCCCTCTTTCCTCTCATCTCAGCTCAACTCCCGTCAAGCCTGTCACGTCACACAGTACAGGAGGCATTCTTTGCTTCCCGCGAACAGACTCTGCGGCCTGTGGTGAGGCCTGGCCCACACCAAAATCAAGCTCACACCCAAGATCAAGGTCATCAAGGGGAAACGTGTGGGGTCAGGCATAAGTGCAGCATTCGCCATGGCCCGCTAAGGAGCGTGAGACTGGCTCTAGTGAGGCTGCTTGGGCTTGACAGGTTGTCGGTTCGCCATGCAAGCAATGGGTCTGCATCTCACTCCTTGTTACGAACTGGCTTCCAGACCGCTAAACCGGGCCTCTATTGGGTGCGGTCTTCCCTTGCCTTGGACCATTGTCGCATACTAGCGGGGCTGGATTTGAGCCGCCTGACCTTGTGCCTCTCTCATTTCTCCGAGTCGCTTCTAAGCATCTCGTGGAAGAATGTCGTGAGACGTCATGAAGGGAGACGACCATGCAGCATGCGCGGCTTCAGCAGACAGGCAGACAGCATCTTACAGTATCCTTCAGCCAGCCAGCTCCCGTCCTCGCTAGGCTCGTCCCGCGCTTGACCCCACTGATCCCGCGCCGTCAGTGACGGGATCTCCAAAAGCCTTGGCTAGGGGCCAGGATCAGGTCTCTGGGGAACCATTAGGGACATCCGAGGCAGATGGCTTAAACGTTAAAGGGCGTTTGGCTTCCGTCCGGCGGCGGTCGATTGGGCAATGCACCAGCACCCAGCCGCCTCAAGTTCCCTGCCGAGATCCGGCCTGACACTGGTCACGGTTACGCCTTCGGGCTGCAACCACATTGCGGGCCTCGGAAATTTTGCCTGCCAGAGAAGAGTTGCCATCATGTTGTTCTCCGCGGGATCAAAGACCATGTCGTCATTGTTGATTCGGGGGATGACGATGATTGAAGTCAGAGGTTGAGAGAGAGAGTCGGACCTCCTCATTCTCCACAGCCAGGACTTGTCAATCCCAAACTCACTGACAACAATTCACAACGTGCCCAATGAGGGCATTCAGGTAAACAGTATGACGTCGCTTTTCCTATATGTACAATTGCACATGTAGGCGTCGCCCACGTGCTGGCATTTGCTCATCAGCTGCTTGTCTCCAAAACCCGCTGATGCATGCTTCTAAAAGTACAAAAGTCCACAGACTGGTAATAACAGAGTAGGAGTCTTTATATCGTTTCCATCTAAGATTCTTGCCCCTCCGGTGCCCAAACGCCCCTCAAATCATGCAATCCTTGCAATTCTTACATTGATGCCATGCTTTGCGCCCCCCGTGTCCATGACATGTTCTTCACCTCGCCGTTTTTGTCGGCGTCTAGTCTTCCTCCTCGGCGGACTCAGGGTTGTTCTTCTTCTGTTGCTCCTCCCACTCGCGGATCTTGCACTTGTTGGCCTGCTCGCGGTCAAGGTTGGGGAAGACGAGGTTAAAGACCTCGGGGTACCAGGCCACGGGATGGCCTTGGAGACCTTCCTTGATGTTCTGTTGGGAATTGTTAGTCAGGAATCAAGATTATAGTAGAAGCATTGCGTAGACATACCTCAGGCAGCTCCAGCCAATCGGACATGTTGTCCTTGGGGAAGATGATGGTCTTGCAGCCAGCGCGACGAGCAGCAACAGTCTTCTCGCGAAGACCACCGATACGCAACACCTTTCCAGTGAGTGTAAGCTCACCGGTCATGGCGACGGTCGGGTCAACGGGGGTGTCGAGGGCAAGGGAGAGGAGAGAGGTAGCCATGGTAATACCAGCCGAAGGACCGTCCTTGGAGACGGCACCGTCGGGAACGTGAAGGTGCATCTTGGCCTTGTCGAAGAAGTGGTTGTCGGGGAACTCCTTGACCATGAAGGCCTTGGCGAAGGAGTAGGCGATTGTGGTGGACTCCTTCATGACGTTCTTGAGGTTACCCGTGATCTCGAGGTGCGGCCGGGTCTCTGGTCGAAGGGGAGCCTGCAGGATCGACTCAATGTACATGGCAGCGCCGCCAAGCTGTGTCCAGGCGAGACCCATGGAAACACCAGGGGGGCTGACGTCGTACAGACGATCCGAGGTGAAGACAGGGGGACCAACGTAGTCGTTGAGGTTGTCCTTGCCAATGACGACGTGGACAGAGTCGGGAACCCGGAGAGGCTTTCGAGGCTTCTCCGTGGCCGTGCCAGTCTCGCCAGACTCTGAAGAACTCTCCACGTCTGACTCCTTGCCTGTGCTAGCCTGTTCCTCCTTCTTCTTCTTCTCGGCCTCCTCAAGCGCAGACTTGCCCTCTTCGGTCAGGGCGTCTTCCTCTGGGAGAACCTCCTCGCCGAGCTCCTGGACGATCTTGAGGGCAGACTTGCGGTAGACCTTTTCGATCTGCTTCTTGAGGTTTCGGACACCCGACTCGCGGCAGTACGACTTGATCAGCTCCTCAATGGCCTCCTCGCTCAAGTTAACGTCGGCATTTTGAAGTCCGGCGGTTTCCTTGGCGGCGGGAGCGAGGTACCGCTGGGCGATGGCCATCTTCTCATCAGCAACATAGCCTGAGAGGGTGATGATCTCCATTCGGTCGAGCAGAGGTCGGGGAATGGTGTCGGTCATGTTGGCTGTGCACACAAACAAGACCTTGGACAAGTCGACGGGCACGTCCATGTAGTGGTCCAAGAAGGAGCTGTTCTGCTCAGGGTCCAACAGCTCCAGCAGAGCAGACGAGGGGTCGCCCTGGTATCCTCGACCAATCTTGTCAATCTCATCGATCAGGATGAGAGGGTTCTCGGTCTGACACTTCTTCAGCGCCTGGATCATACGACCAGGTAGGGCACCGACGTAGGTCCTTCGGTGACCCTTGATCTCAGCAACATCGGTAAGACCTCCAACACTGAATCGGTAATACTCTCGGTTGAGAGCTCGCGCGATCGACTTTCCGATACTGGTCTTGCCCACTCCAGGAGGGCCGACGAAGCAGAGAATCTTACCCTCGACAGTGCCTCGAAGCTTTCCAACCGCAATGAACTCGAGGATACGGTCCTTGACATCCTTGAGGCCGTGGTGATCCTCATCCAGGATCTTGACGGCGTTGGGGATGCCAAAGTTCTCGGCGCTCCTCCGACCCCAGGGGATCTGTGTGAGCCAGTCCAAGTAGTTCCTCGTCACGTTGAACTCGGAAGCAGCAGTCTCGAGGTGAGCAAGCTTGTTAAGCTCCTCATCGAAGACCTTTCGCACGGCGTCGGGCATGGCGAGCTTGTTGGCCTTCTCCTTGAACTTCTCGACCAACTTATCCTTGCCATCCGACTCGAGGCCGAGCTCACGTCGGATACCCTTCATTTGCTCCATAAGCCAGTACTCGCGCTGCCTCTTGCTGATCTTGTTCTCCACATCCTTACTGATCTTGGACTGCAGCTGGGCATTCATGAGCTCCTTCTTGAGCACCACCAGGGCCTTCTGCATCCTCTCCTCCACGTTGAGACATCCCAGGACCTCCTGTAGCTCCTTCTGCTCGCCCGACGACACGGCGGCGGCGAAATCAGCAAGCTTGGCGGGTTCTGATGTCACGTTTCCGGTAGACTGGCTCATGGAAAAGGTCGAGATTTGGTCACGGAAGAGGTTGTTCATTGTGGCCACCTCCTTGAAGACGTTGACGATCTCGTTGGTGACGGCGCGGATAACAGGGCTCTTGGGGTCATATGGCTCATCGACAAGGTTCTCGACATTGACCAGGCTAACGGGGTATCTCTTGAGGAACGAAGTCGGCTCGTACTTCTCTGCGGTCTGGTCGGGCTTCTTCTCCACGGCACTCTCCTCGAAGCTGGCGACAACATCACCCTTCTTCTCTTGCGTAGCCTCCTCCTCGGCGGGCTTCTGGGGAATGGGTTCGGGTGTAGGCTCGGTCTTGGAATCGGTCTTCTTGGCAACATCTTGGCCACCGGGAGGCAACAAGCTGGATAATCGGATTCGTCGATGAGGGTAGAGGATGGCAGTCAAAGCTCCCTCTTGGCCGTGGATGGGGAATGCACTTGTAATTTGGGCAAAGACACCCACGTCGTAGACATCGTCGGGGTTTCGGATGACATCCTCATCCTCGTTCTCGTCCTTGAACAGGAAGGCGCCGACATAGGGCTGACCACGCTTGATAGACTCGGTGATTGCGTTGGCCACATCGGGGTCCTTGATGGTAATCGCCTTATAGAAACCAGGGAAGAGCGGCCGTCGGGCAATGGGGATGGCCAGAACCTGGGGGTAGACCTCGGGGACCACAGGCTTCTGGAGTGCCTTCTCGGCGGACGACTTTCGACCGCGTCGGCCTCCGTCACCGCCGTCGCTACCGGAACCAGATCCTGAAGAACCCCCAGCCGCACTCCCGGCCTTTCCGTCTTGTGATTGACCTCCGGCGTCATTCTTGCCAGAGCCGGGCGAGTCAGGCCCTGGATTTCTCGATTCGGCCGAAAGCTTGTCCTCGGCCTCCTTCCGCTTGTTCTCCAAGTTCGCCTTGGCCTCCTCCTCGGACAAGGGCTCAGTCAATGGTTCTATGGCGGACTCGAAAAAACCCTTGCCCTCACTATCCTTCTCCTTCCCGAGGCGTGCGGCCGTGGAGAAGGCGGCGGAGGCTAACCGCGGCTGAATGGCGGGCAGCCGGCGAGCGCAGATGTGACGGTTTCGGTAGGCGGGTGAAGAGGACCATCGAGCAGCGATGGCTTCGGAAGAGACTCGGGATGCATGGGCGGCAGAGCGCTCGAGGATGAGGCGGCCAGAGAGGCGTGAGCGCGGGATCATGTTGGGCGTGGTCTAGGCAGACGAGCGAGGACGGAGCTGGAGATGATTAGAAGCTAATAGCCCCGCGATGGGCCGTTCGTTGGAGGGGGGGAAGGACAAGGCAATTAAGAAGAGGAAGAATTATGAGATGAATGATAGAAAAGAGGATTGATAAGAGATTCTATTGAATGTGGCAGGTGGAGGTTCTGTTGGCCGCAATTGTGCGCATCGCCGCTTCGGCTTTGGCTCAAGTTAGGTAGTCGTGGTGGAGGCGACTTAATAATGTCTTATGGCGACGTCGGACTTAACGTCGACATCATCCAAAATTTCGAGTCGAATGGAACAGAACCATGAGCTTCCATCGGGAGAATATCGGATGCCGAAGCTGTTTGCCCACTTTGCCCACTCGTTCGGCCAATCTCGGCTTTTGATGGCGGATTTCTTATCAGATTGTGATATTCAGTTACCGGGGCTCACGTGCCGTTATGGTGAGGATGAAATCAAGGTATAGTTGGAGTATATAATAGTTTTTTATCTATCGTGGTGGCTGGTAATGATGTTTCTTTTCGTGGTTGTGAAGTACATCATATTGAAGTATGACTGCTTGGAGCAATAACATGATATTAGATAATAAACCCCAATATGAATATATACACACAACCATGCCCGAAATAAAAGGGTTTTTTATTTCTATCTTCTCGTGTTTTTGATTTTATCCAGTAGGGGCTTGTTTTTTTTCTTATTCTTTTTTTCTGTGGACTTGTTCTCTTCGAGGATACAACCTCATGTTAGAAGTATCACTCTTCATTATCACATTTCAAACTATACCAAGAAGCTAACGTTGGGGTATTTTATGCGCAATCCTAGGCTGTCCAGCCAACAAGATCATAAACCAAATTATAACAAATTAATAAGTCATACGCATATTATGAGACCAGAAATAATAAAAAATTACAAGAATAACAGCATGTTTTGTAAAATAAATGATACAGGAAAGAACGCCGCCATCACCATCATGACTACCCTACACCTTCTCCGCAAACTCAATTCAGGCATCATTTTCTCATCTTCAAGCCCGAACACTGAACTGCCATCATCAATAACAGCCGTTTCAACTTGCATGATCCATTCTCAATTATAACCAGACTTATATAAACATCGCAACGTCGAAATATCCTTCTCGCAACAACCCCGCCCGTCATGTCTGACGACGCTGACGTCTCGGCTTCCATCAACAGGCTCTCCATCACAAGCAACAAAGAAACAACCCAAACCACAAAGCCAGCATCAAAGAAAAAGGCCAAGAAAGTCGTGGCAGACTCATGGGAGGATGAAGACGTCTCCGACTCTGAGCACGAAGCAGAGTCTGACAAGGCTGATGATGAGCTGACGCCCAGCGCAACGCCTGCACCACCACCACCACCACCTCCGACTCCCATGTCGCCCGTTGGAGGGTCGGCGTGGACGCCTCCAGAGGACGCTCCCGGCCCCAGAGTCGGCGGAGACTCAGCCCGACGGCCCGAGAAGACGGACGCCGTGGCTCGGCGCATGATCGCTGCCGGGCTGGGCCTCAAGGCTCCCAAGCAGACCGAGGAGCAGCGGGCTTATCAGAAGAGCATCCGTGAGCAGGAGAAGAAGAAGCGCGAGCAGGAGCGTGAGCAAGAGAAGAAGAGACAAGAGGAGGCTGACAAGGCAAAGGCCGCTATCTGGGATGACTAGGCGAGGCTGGCTGGTGCACCCTAGACAAATATCACATAGAATACGATTGGGAACATGAGAATAGTATTGGTCGAAACTCGGTTTCCTTGGCACCTCAATCTCCGCAACCCTGCTCCATGACAAGAATACAATCTCCTGATTATGAAGAGCTGCTTACAATATCGCTGAATAATTTCGGAGACATTTCCATGCTGAAGCGGCTCAACCTCCCAGCGTGCCGCGGGCCTTGCTCCAGCCTTACCTCGCCAAATTCGAAGCTCATCGCCAGATTGGGAAAGGCAACCAATTGGAGCCTCAAGATTGACCTCCACAACTCCTCCTTAGTCAGTACACGCGCGGCTACAACTTGCCTTTTCATGTGTATTTCCTCGAGGTCTGTAGAGCGGATTGTGATCGGGGATGATTGTGCCGAATGAGAGAAAGTTGAATCATCTTCTCACTTCATCTTGATGCGGAGTTGCGGACCCTGGTGTTGATGATTATGAATCGTCCCTGGATGCTTTGAAAGAACGGGATTAAGAAACGGAGTTGAGGCTGTAAGATAGGTTTCAGAGGAGTTGAAGGGGACATGAATGAGACACAGGTCATGTATTAAAGGGTGCTTGGGTTGTGGGAGGATGGAAAGGAGCATCACCGTACAACTCAGCAGTTAAGCGACCAGAACCAGCACTGAATACCACACTTCCCATATCAAGCAAAGAAAACTACCAAGATGTCTGACATTAAGCCCATCACCGTCTATGTCCATGGTTAGCCTTCAACACCTCCGCCCTGGTACACTTCTAACACTGTACAGGCAAGGGACCCAACCCCAAGAAGGTCACCATCCTCCTCGAGGAGCTAGGCATCCCCTACACGGCCGTATGTAAACTCTCAAAACACTCTACTCTTACACACTAACACGACTTGACAGGTCGAAACCCCCAACCCCAAGGCTGAGTCGTTTGTCAAGATCAACCCTAACGGCCGTGTCCCCGCCATCGAGGACCCAAACACGGGAATCACCATCTGGGAGTCTGGCGCCATCCTCGAGTACCTCATCGAGAAGTATGATAAGGATCACAAGTTCTCGTTCGACACCGAGCCCGAGAAGTGGTATCTGAAGCAGTATCTGCACTTCCAGATGTCTGGACAGGGACCTTACTACGGCCAGGTGTGTAGCTGATACCCGGTATGAGAACTCACGATTGACAAGAAATGAGACCATGTGGTTCCACTTCTTCCACAAGGAACAGGTCGAGTCGGCCAAGGAGCGCTACGAAGAACAAATGGTCCGCGTTGTCGAGGTCCTCAACAACATCCTTGAGGGTAAGGAGTATCTCGTCGGTAACAAGTAGTAAGTCTACAGCAATAATATTTCCCCTTAGGAGCAAATACTAAACTCTGCGATAGTACTTATGCCGATATCTCCTTCATCCCCTGGAACACGGCCATCCCTATTGTCGGTGACGTGTGGAAGAAGTTTGATATTGAGAACAAGTACCCCAACTTCGTTGCATGGCACAACCGCCTCATGGCCAGACCTGCTGTGGCCAAGATCCTTACTCCTCCAGCTGAGGAGAAGTGATCGTGGGAAAGAGGTTAGACTGCTGGGGATGTACGGGGTGCCTGGAAGCTATGGCGTGTAGTAATATGGATGTCAAGTTGATTAGAATACCTGCCCCCTTTCTCATGTGGCTTATTTGGATCGCGTATCTCTCCTCCGATTCTTGGGGTGACGGGGGAACTTCAACGCTGTCGGTTATCTGGCAGCTTCACATCACAATCTGAGTGCTGCTGAGAAACAGGATACTTCATTCATGGAGCAATCGCGGGCATGCCGCAGGTATCATTGTTGTTTCTCAATCTCAAGTTGCCGTATGGCGATGCTCTCAACTTTTCGTCTCCGCTCGCTAGCAAGTTGCTTCGTTTGTCTTATCGCCATGCCCTTTGGTCCCAGGGCAGGTCGCGGTGTAGCGAGTAAACCAGTTGCCAACCGTCATTGCCGACATGATTCCATCATGCCGACTATATATGTCAGCCAAACAATCCTCTCCCGTCTTTGACTCCGTGTATCGTCATTGCCTTTTTCAGATAGGCAGACTTTTGATGTTTCTTGTTTTCGTTGACATTGGTATCTTTCTCCCCAAACATCCATCCCATCATGTCCCAAAACATCCTTCTCATTCCATTCGGCAACCAGGGGTATTCTTCGTTTTTTTTGTCTTCAGCTTTTCGTTGCATGACTGGGTATAATGAGCGGGCGTCAAGTCATCAAAAGAGAACCCCCGATTCCGATAACCAAAGGAAAAAAAAAAAGCACATAAATAAAATGCAGAAAAATCAAAAACCAGTAACAGAGCACTCAGACACAGTCGAGCAAAACAAAACATGACAAGACGTAAACCGACCGATGCACAAGTCGACGTTCCAGGGTATTTTACGCCAGGGTATATCCAGCCGGGGTATTTGCATGTAGAGGTTCTAACACGGGGGAATCTAACGGAAAGGCCCAATAGGGGCGGGGTATCCTGAATTCATAGAATGAGATGTGGAAGGGCGCCCGCTGTCGCCGGACGCGCGGGTGCTGTGGCGAGGCGTGATGTCGCCGGGCTGAGGAATCGACAGCTTGTTGTCGATGTGGGTGCTGTATGGCCGTGGCGCCCACGGGTTGTCGTCGTCTGGAAGGTTCACGCCGCTGTCGTTCCAGGGGTTTCGATCAGCGTTGAAGCTGCGGGTCGATTCGATCGAGATGAGTGAAGACTTGGACACGTTGCTGGAGCCCTTGAAGAAGTTGTTGGCCGAGTGCGAGCTGTTCTTTCTGCGATCCAAGAACGAAGAGATTGACGTCATGCTGCCGGGCTTTCGGAGACGGTCAAGGATGCTGCTTCGTTCGCGAGCGACGTCATCACCGAACCCAGCCTTGACGGGGGAGTCAGTAGCAACAGGAGCCGGAGCATGCTGAAGAAGCTTAGAGTCAAAGTACTGCAGAGAATCCTCAAACGAGTCCGACTTGGGGCGAGGGAGAGCGCCCTTAACGACATTCACCTCAGCCCCAGAAGTCGCGAACTGCGCTTGCAAAAAGTCCATGGCATCGCGGAGACCACCGGCATTGTTACGAGTAAAACCCCAAAGCAGAGTGACTGTAGGAGATCCATCCTCAGTGAGCTCATCAGGGTTCTGGTGGATGGTAAGCTCAACCTCGTGCTGGCTCTTCAGCTTGGGCACAAGGTCATGGGCAAACTCGGGAGACTCGAGAAACTTGATCAGCTCAGGGCTTCTAGCAAGAACGAGTTCGTGCTTGTCAGGCACCATGCCCAGGAACTCGTCAACGCAGTGGGGAACCTGCCACTGAGGGCCATTCACGGTCACCTCGTCGCTGGCCTGCTCGGTGCTGGGGAAGTTGATCTTGCAGTTGTACTTCTGCTCGAGCTCGTCAATCTCCGGAAGTCTGGCAATGAGCTGGCGGTGGTAGAGTCGGTCAACACTGACGATCTGGGAAGTGTACTCCGAGTCCTAAAACCGGCATTAGAATTGACTAAAGCGATAACTCGGGCCTCACTTACAGCGCGGTCAACCATCTCCAGGATCTCGTTCTTGACAGCGTCGAGGTTCTGTGCGTTGCGAGCTGGGGTGCGGCAGATGACATTATCCACCTTGATGTCGTCGTCCTCTCGACCCATACCACCTACAAAATATTAGTTTGGGAATTAGATGTGCTGATGAGGAGTATTACCTCTGTCCATAGCGTTGGAGAATTTGACGAAGACCGAGTGCTTCTTCATAATTCGCTGAATGTGCTGTCCACCAATGCCAATGATGCGCTTATGGTACTGATCAGGAACGTGGAACGAGATGGATGCGGGCATCTCCTGCTCGACGAGCGTCAGACCCTGCTTCATGGAATCGTAGCCTGCCGCCATGACATCAATGTTGAAGTTGTACTCGTTGAAGCCGTCGAAAATGATCTGGACATTGCTCTGCCCCATGATCTTGTTGATCTTGCCGTTCTTCTTGCCACTGACGAACTCCTTGTGCTCATTGGCAAGCTCAATCTTTACACGAATCTGATATTGAGCCTGGGTAACAAACTTGATGTCCGAGATAACCTCGAGGGCGGACTTGACAGCATCATCAGAGCCAGTGATGGCAAAGTTCAGCTTGTCAAACGAAAGATCGGCATCAGAATTGGCGCAAATATCAACGAGCATAGCCCTGATGTCAGCTGGGTTGGGAAGCTGCCTGGCCTCGGGATGCTGCATGAACCACCCGGCGCTGTAGAACTGACCGGCCTGGTGCATTGTTAGTTACCTCAAATCAAGGCAGGGAATCTTGCTACTACTCACCAGAGACATAATTTCCCTAACAGTTCGCTCCACGTGAAGGCCCTCGCTGCCCTGGACCCTGACCATGTTACGCTGGCTTGCCAGAGGGGGGAACATGATGTAGGTGCCATTAGCCTCGAGGATCTTGCGGACTTTGTCCAAGCGGCCAAGCAGAATGCTGTCAATCTTGGCTCCGGGGATGGTCACGTCTTTAACGTAGAGTCTGATCCGGTTGACTGTCTCATGGAGCTTCTGCTTGGCGAGATCGATAGCTTGGGGAGTCTCGCCAGTGATGAAGACATCCGAGGGGTCACGACGAGTAGCGTTGGGGGGACAGTAGCGGTACATTTGCGAGAACGGGGGCGGGAAGTAGATGGCAGTCCCGGTGGACGACTCAATGAGTTTGATGTTTTTGCGGTGGCGGCCGCAGACGAGCTGGTGGCAGGACAATTCGAGCTTGGTTCCATCGACAATACGCCCAAGCTGGAGAAATGTTAAACTTTGCAAACAAAACGTTGAGGGAGAAGTTGTACCAGCGTATCAATGTGAATCAGGACCCGAGCCTTGGCATGCTCTGACGACAAGATGTCGCCGTAGATGGCAACTCTCCATCGCTGATCCATCCGCAATTCGGAATCACCCGTCATGCCATCCACGACAGGGGTGAGCTTGGGGCCGAGAAGGAAGATGTCGACACCGCAATAGCTCGAGATGTAATCCAGGGTATCAGTAACGGGCTTCTTGAGCACTCCAGCATTGAGATCGCAAACGAGTTGACCATCAACATCAATTGTGGTGCAACGCTACGGGAAGAAGTCAGAAGAGGTTTGCCAGCATGCCACAGGGCGGCCTGGTGCGAAATCGATAGAAACCTACGAGAGAAATGGGGGTATCATTCAAAATGGTCTCTCGGCTCTTGTGGACCAGCTCTGGAGAGCCCGAGAGACAGACGGTGGTGACCTGTTGGCCCTTGCCGTTCTTGGGCGTGGTTGAGAGGACGTGAGCCTCGATGGGTAAAGGCCCGTTGGAGAGATCGCGGCACAGCCTTCGGAGGTTGTTCAGGTTCTGTCCGTGGACAGGCAGCTCATGGATCTGGACGTCGTCCGGCGCGTCCTCGGGGTGCGTCCATCGCAAGACGGCGTCGGTGGTTGCGTGAAGAATGTCTTCAGTATCGGGGCCCGCAAGATCGGAAGCGAATGGGACGTTGAACGAGTAGTGGATCGTGGCATCGGCGGCTTGAGGGGAGGCGATGGGCTGACCCGGTTGGGCGGCGTTCTTGGGGTGGTTGAGGGCATTCATGGGCATGTTGGGACGGCCCATTCCGAAATTGGGTGTCATTCTTTCCGACCAGTGACGCATGTTTGCCAACTTATTCATGATGGGGAGCGAGGTGAAGGCGTCGTCGTCGTCGTCCGAGGCGTGGGCGGCGACGGTCGGCGAAGGTGGAGGTGGACGGGAGCGAGGACGGCGGCGGGAGGTGGAGAAGAAGCAAGAGAGAGAACCTGACCTGACCTGACCAGGAAGAAGATGAGATGAGGCAATGATAAAAGGGAAAAAGGGTATCGAAGAAGCTGGGCAAGAAACGGTGGGGAGGGGGAAG
>JABCKD010001219.1:0-20969 GCA_013186415.1 Fusarium sp. NRRL 66088 | reverse complement strand
CTCGCTTATCATATACGTTATCGACATATTCCACTGATCAGCAACTCGCAAACAAGGGTCTTGGTTCTTCAACCTGCCCAAGACAAGTCAGAGACTCTGATCGGGTCTCTGAGGGTATGTAACCTACAAAAGTCGTCGGGATGCATCATTCCATCTTCCCCATTTGAGGCACTCTCATATGTCTGGGGTCCTCCAAGCTCGATACATATACTCGCACTCGGTACTGCGGCTTTACCCATCACGGCGAATTGCGATGCTGCACTGAGAGAGCTGAGGTGGCCCTCGGGAGAGCGTCATCTATGGATCGACAGCATTTGTATTGACCAGACTGAAGGTGGAGTTCAAGAAAGGAACATCCAAGTTGCTATGATGGGTGATATTTATGAAGCTGCTTCTGATGTCTTGGTTTGGCTTGGTCCAAGTGATGAGAAGACGACGGCACTCTTGCGACACTTTAAGCGGTTGTATCTTATTCGGGATGACTTTTGGGAAGATTTGAGACACAACTTGTGTTCCAAGTTCATCAATAAATGTGGTTAGTATCTTAAAACGGGACAATTTGCTTCATTCTTGCTGATGTTCACAGAGGAAAAGTGGAAAACATCAAAGACGGCGGCAGTTCAAGAAATCATCGAAGAACTCCTCAGCAGAACCTGGTTTGAGAGAATGTGGACCCTTCAAGAACTCCTCCTTGCAAAACATGCCACAATCATGTGTGGAAATCACTCCATGTCATGGGAATCGCTCTGCCAGGCTCTGGAACTTATTGAAGCCTCGTTTCCTTTGTCGAGTAAGGGGACTCGAAACTTTGTCAACTGCTTTTACGCGTGCTCTGACTTTAAAAAGATGCTGGAGAATATTGAAAACAACGAGGGTGACGATGGTGCCAAGGTGCTTTCGAGCATGGTTCATCATTCAAGAATCAGACACGCCACGAACCCCAAAGACAAGATCTTTGCATTTTATGGTCTCTCACAAAAACTACAGAAGCCCATGCCGCGACCTGACTATACTCAGTCTATTGCAGAGATCTACACGAAAGCCACTGTTGCCATCATGCAACAGGATAACTCTCTCTGGCCACTGGAAAACCTGTGGAGCGAGAAACGACGAGACAATCTTCCTTCATGGGTCCCGGACTGGAGCCAAGACTCTCGATGGTCAGATGATCTCAACCAGGATCTTGGACATGTTTCTTTGGATTATGCGGATCGTGAGATTCCTTCTCATTGGGATGGGCCAACGGAATCGACCACCCAGATCAGGGTATCTCCTGATTACAAACAACTCACCCTGAGTGGCAGAGCACTGGGAGTTGTTGATCATGTGTTTGACGATTCTAAAAGAGTGCAGGCTCAATATGAAACTTTCGCTGCATCTCATGGAACAGTAAAGTACGAACTGGCAGTACGAAAGCATGGCGTAGAGACGATCAAGCTCCTCCGAAGGCTATGCAGTGGCACCTCTACGGGGGATCAGTCTGAAGCTCAACTTTGTCAACTGTTGCTCACAAACAGCCCAACACAACTCGAGACATCCTTCATGTCAGGCATTCGAGCTCTGCGATGTGTATTCGAGACAGAAGCATCTGGGAAGAATCGGCGGTATATCTTTACGCGTGCGAGGAACAAACTGATGAGAGCTACAAATGGGATGAGTAGGCATGCAGACGTTCTCTCTTACGTCGAGTCTGATATCAATGCCGCACTCGACGTCATCTTTGCCGAGTCTGATGTTGCTAGTCACGAGTCATGGATAGAGGGTGACTGCGATAGATCGCTGTTTAACTCTTTGATATCTGCTGCTAGCCTTTACCGTCTTGTTAGGGGTCTCTGGATCAATAGGTCTATTTTTAGGACAGGTACGGGGCTTCTTGGGTATGCTCATGGACGAGTTTTTCAAGGGGATATGGTCGTTATGTTTGTTGGTGCTGAGGTTCCAAGTGTGGTGAGGCCTTGTGGAGGAGATTTTAGAATTCAAGGGCCTGCGGTTGTCAAGGCAAAAGGGAGTATTATTGATGTTCTACAAGGCTCGCTGAGGGAATTTGCCTTGATTTAAGACGAGTCCTATTACTTGACTCGCTATTTGTTTTCTGCATAGAGTCCAGTAGATATGCACTGTCACCAAGACTATGGAGCTACAAGGAAGAAAGTGACTCGTTCTCCAAGACATTACCTGGTCAAAAAATCTTTTCTCTTATCAATTGCAACGACCCAAGCTTCGTGATTTACATAAAGTATAGAGCCCAGGCAAACAAGGCCAGAACCACGTTCAGCCCCGTAAGACGTGTAGCAGAACTATCGTCGTCGTCCTTGTTATCAGACGATGAACCGGAACCCTCCGAGTCAGAGTCATTACCAGAACCAGAACCAGAATCACCAGTCTTGGACTTCTCATCACCCCACGAAACAGAAGCATGAGCATCCGAGATCAACAAGTTCGAAACAACAGCAAGCTCTCCCATAGTCTGCTCCAACGCATCATCCCCATCCTTATCCGCATCAGACTCTTCAGCCGACTTGCGAAGCGTCTTGATGATAGTCTCGGCTGTGAAAGGCGCAATCTGACTTGTCACGGCGAGCCATCGCTGGGACAGGGCCTTGAAGGTCAAGAGATCCCTGGGACACTTGGTCTCATTGGGACAAGATGCTTCGGCGAAGCTTCCCTCCTTGTTGAAGAAGGTGTCTACAAAGGACGATGTGAGTTTCTCAACTCGGGACTTCCAGGTTGATGAGCCATCGGTCTATAAAATGTTAGAATCAAGAAGCTATTGAACTTGTTAAAACTCACTTGGTTGTACATGTAAGCGGCACCCATAGCAAGCGACGCAGCTGCTCCAGATCGTTGGACCTTGTTGATCTGTGTGCAGTTTGATTTGACACTGCTTCCGTCATAGATAGCCAAGGTATCGTGGTCGATGAGCTCAATGTCATACAGCCAGTCCCACACTCTCTCGGCATACTCGACATAGGTCTTGTTACCTGTTTGCCTGGCGAGACGAGAGCTCAAGGCGAAGAAAAATGTATTGGCCTCGGCTGCCTGGATTAGTTTCTGCGCCCAAGAGAAAACCAGGTATAAAAACTTACCCGACTTCCATTCGTATCCATTGTTGACAAACGCAATCTGCCACCGCAGACCTCCATCACATGTCTTCTTCTCGACCTCAATGTCCCATCTTAGACGTTGCGACTCGAAGACGTTTTCTGCAAGGCCGAGCCACGAAAGCTCATCTTTAGGAGGATCAGGGAATCCATACTCGGCGGCAGTCAAAGCAGCCATGGCCCAAATAGCCTGGTCATCGTTGGCGGCGTTGAGACTTTGATTCGCTGGGATAAAGTCATCGTTCTGGCCGACCTGGTGCAAGATGCCTTGCATCACCAAGTCATTGTACGTCTCATCGCCCGTCAATTGCCAATAGTCGATATAGGTGCTCATGAAAGCTCCAGACTGGTAAAAGAAGTAGGTGATGTCGTCATCTTCAGTTTCGGATGTCTTCTCGGGTAGAAGTCCAGGTGTTTCGCCAGTTTCATTCCCGTGGTAGAATTTGATGAGGTCAGCCGCAAGAGACTTGGAAGTCTTGAGAATATCATCTCGGTTTCCGATTTCCAAAGAGTGAACAGGCAGCAGATGCGCCAGAAGCAGGAGGCCTGCAGCTCGAGTCTTGAGTGCAAGCATGTTGACGAGGTCGAAATGGAAATAAACGAATGACAATAAAACGACCGCGTGAAGATTCCCACTGCAAAATGGTGAATCCAAGGAGGAAACAGTGGTTCTTTAAAGCTGACGGGGGCATGATTAGCAATTTAAGCGAGATGACGATCATTCTTGGCGTGATCCTTCAGAATAAGCAGGACACCTGGCACACCCCCGACAGGCTCCAAGTTGAAACCCCGTGATGGCTTCATTACTTAATACTAGAGGTGTCTGCATGTGCACTGAGTGTTTCCTACATTATAGGGGAATTGGGAAAAGGCAAAGTGTCCAAATGCCGTTGTGCTGAGCTCTTGATCAACTGCTCATGGTTCGAAATCGGCGATTACTCTTTCTGGTAGTGTCCGTGAGGTGACATTGAAGCCCCAGACTTTAAACTAGCAACATCTCAAACACTCCCGGCTCATCCTCTTCCGTAGACTTCCACTTCTCCTGCTGCTTTGCCTTTTGAGACTCGTATCGATACACATTCGCCCTGCCTACCAGCTGATACCCCTTGCCTTTTCGCCTCACGATAAACTCTGAAGAAGATCCTTCAATGGTACAGATCCTGTCTCCAACCCGCACGTCCCCAGGACTTGTTGCCAGGTTTCCCCGGCTCGTCAAGAACAACACACACCGGTCAAGCCAGCGTACATGGTCATCAAATGGGGAGGGGCTTACTTCTGCTTGCTTCTTTCTCTCTTTCCTCTTCTTCCTCTTCTTCTTTTCAATCTTGCTCTCAGTATCCCATGTGTTGGGTGACATTAAAATACTAACTTGATCTTCTGCTTGCTGTCTCACTCTGAGATAGTTGAGACCATGGGTGATGACTCTCAAGGCTCGATAATTTGGGTTCGGAACAGGCTCTATTTCCTCCGACTGTAGGAGGAAGCCAAAGAGTTGGGGGCATATGAGAGGGTGAAATAGGTATGGGGATTTCCTTTGGTCATGATTCGTCGTTGTCGATCAGGGCAATCCTCACATAGGCAACGTCAGCCATTTCATTTCTCTCTAGCTGGTTTCTGATCCTGATATTCATGAATTCGATAAAGGGCTTCATGGTCTGAACCCATGCGACTTGGCTTTGGTGACGAAAGTTAGTTCACATGACTAAAAGAGGCCAGTTGCTGGTGGTTTGCAATCTAAGGAGGAGGAGGAGGAGGAGGAGGAGGGGGGGCTGCAATACGTACTCGGACTGACGAGAACTCCCTGGCAATGATCGCGTGTCGGCGCTGGTTTGACTCGCAGGTTCGCCAATCCACTTCAAATCGATGCTTTTTCTCATACTGGGCTGCCGTCGACAAAATTCGTTCATGAAACGGTCAAAAGATTTGTGACAGTCTTTCTTCGTTTCTCTCAGCTAATAACCATTCAGTAAGGCAAGGGCTAGAAGAGTCGGAATATCAGCTGCAGCTCACATCTGGATGCATTGTGATGGTGAGAGATTTGAGCTTTCCACATGTCAGTTCAACACTGTTATATCTCGCTCACAATGAGAATGGGCAGATGCTCACATGTTCCAACTGTGCAAGTCCAGATTCACAAGCCCAGCTCTGGAGAACGGCCTCGTTCCCACTGCATTGAAGGTGGAGTTCTCGGGTGAGAGGGGCCGCGACAAGGATGGTGCGGCTGCATATGTCCAGTTTTCTCCAGTCCCACTGCTCAACCTCAAACGGTTTGAGCGCTGCCCTGATGGCTTCGTCTGTGTGTGGGTAGGACACTAGGTCCTCAACGACGACTTTGAAGATTTTCTCTACCTTGTGCTTGTCCCGCAGCCAATCGAAGACACCCTGATAGGGGTTACGCTTCTCGGCGGCCGCGGCGTCACGGACTGGCGGGCTGAGATGGCAGGTGTCGAGTATGTCGCGCCTCAAGCTAACGTACTCAAGGGCTGTTTCGAACCGGAACTTCACCGTATCTGCGGTGTTCGCAACAAAGTCGCAGTCAATGATATCTGGGGAGGCTATGTCGAAATGGATATTCCGGGCTGTGTCGTAGTGAGCGATTGATCCCCATCATTTTCGCTACCAATAGTGGCTGTTGACCCTGGTGGAGTAACAGATACCGATTCACTCAGATAGACATCCAAAAGATAGACATTAAAATCACAATGAGAAGGAAAGGCTGTGTACTTACCATTCTTGAGGCCGCCGTAGAGATAGACTAGTTTCTCATCACGATCCCGCTCGTCTCCGATACATGTATGCTTGAGAAGCTTGACCGTTTTGAGCCAGGAGTCTAACGGCTGTTGGTCACTGCCAGTTTTGTTCTGGGGTTCTACCGACTGCAGTAATGAGTAGGTAGTTTGGGTATCATTGGGATTGGTGCCACTCTTATCCAAGTAGATAGATGACGGGCACTGCTTCACCAGGCTGTGGATCACCCCGTGTAGGTGCTCAAAGTCGATCCCATCCTTTTGGTATAAAAGAATTGCCTTATGCAGTGGACTTTGGCCATCAGCATCGATAAACTCCAGAGTTTCCTTGCTACATAGCTCGATTAGGCGCTGGAAGCTCTCGGTCTTGATGCGAGACCCCTTCTTAGCAAAGAGGCTCTCGTCTAGCAAGGAGTGTAGGATGGTACCGCCGGTGGTTCGCCGACTCTTCGTCTTTCGCGGTCGCAGCGCGCTCACCACTATCTCCTTCAAGTGGTTGCTCCACTTCTTCAGATCCTCGACTTTCAACGTGTCATGGAGGCATGCGCCGCCGGTTGACTTCTTCTCGAAAGCGAGCCGGAGGTTATCGGGCAGTTTCAGATGACAGGCATCCGTCTGCTGAGCGTTGAGCTTGGCGGTACATTTGACTGAAAGCTCCCGTAGTTTTTCATCGGATAGAACTAGATCGGCAGCTAGGAAGACCACAGGTCTCAGCTTGAGAGCGGCTATATCAAGCGGGCGAAGATCGTCGTCGTCGGGTTCGTTGAGTAGATTCGGATGCTTAATGAGGAGGCATTCGAGGAATTCACGCACGACGGGAGGGACGACGTGCATCATGTCCAACCTCCCATCATGATTAACTAGGCTCTGCATGTACTTGAGAATCGTGTGGAAGATGGACCTATCACTCATGTCGCGCGAGGTGAGAATGTCGCTGCTAGGGTCGTCATCATAGTGTTGAAAAATGCGACGCCCATGCCCGCACTTGTTGTCCTCGCCTTTTTCGTCGTCTTTGTTGTCATACTCGAAGAGATTATTCGCTATATCTTCGTGCTTCTGTCCCACAGCTCGCCGGGGATTGCGCGAGACCTTCTTTGGCTGGTCAGCGTATCCCTGACGAGGGGGTACTTCATGAGGCACCGCGGCCCGAAACGAGGCCACCCGCGGCAGGCCTTTTTTCGGTATGTCTTTGTCTCCAGCTGGCATGATTGTGGTTAACTAAGGAAGACCTAGGACTGGCTCAAGGTATGGGGTGAAGGATCTGTGCCCTTTTGAGCCACTACCCGTGCTCACATCTGCCTAGCCGCCCTGCTTGCAAATCTCGACTCCTGCCTCTGAGACTCAGCCCCTGCGAAGAGGCTGCTGTGGCTGCAGTCGGTTAAACAAGGTGTCAATGATTCTTCAGCGAGGATTTTTACAAAAAGGGCAATTGATCCGCCTTGTTCTCTCTTTTCTCGGGCAGAGAGAACATGGGGTCATGCCACCTGTTGCCTTGGTTCTCCGGCCCCCCCATCAAACTGACCAACCCAAGAAGCTCGCAAGAATTGCCCAATTCTATGCCGGACTATCAAGCAATTAGTTCCGAGTCCAAACTGTGTCTAGCTATTATTCACAACTGGGCATTATACTATGTAAGCTACGTTGGTAGGTATATTGGGTTTTAATGCCTTTGTAGGCTTTCCTCCCTGTCGAAAGCGAGCTGACGAAATAGTTGGCAATGCTTCTCTAGCTGTTAAATCTGCAGTGCAAGGCAATTTCAGCAATGTCAGATGCTGCTACTGGGGTGGTTCGGCTGTTCGAACATCCGCTCAGCTTCGGTGTGCCAAGTCTGCGTCTGTACAACCCGCAGTGCGGCTGAGCCCGTGTGATTGGATTTACTACCCGAGGGTGCATCTTGATACTACGCCGTCAGCTTCGAAGAAATAGGGAACCCGTCAATGTAAGTAAGAAGCCACAATTCTTAGCAATCAGAGCAAGGGCTGTATATAATTGGGCCAGGGGGCGGACTGAGCGACGCCGTGGTGTGCTGATTTCTCTGGGTTCTACATTGAGTATGCATCCATTAGAGTAGGATTGTAGGACAGAAGAAGTCACTCGCCGATGTCTGTGAGTGTTCGTTATCTCGCGGGGATAAATGAGCGCAAGTCACCTAGACCCAGGATCAATCCTGGCTCTTCAAACCAACCCATGCAGCAGCATCATTCGCTACCTACCTAACGGAAATCGATCAAACTCAACTCGCCTTGAAGCGACAGCCACAATGAGCGACATTGTCAACACACCTGAGATCCATCCTTTCCAGTTGTTCCTCGTGGCCAGCGATGCTGATTATCACACGCTGAACGAGGGAGATGAACTGAACCGATCCAACATCACCGATGAGGCGACCGACGGGTTCACCATCATGGCCTCACTCGAGAAGGTCATCCACGGCCAGGGTACAAACCTCTACAGCTTCATTGGCTTCCACTTCATCTTCCGCGGCGCCAACGACAAGCGGCGCTTCAAGCGCGTGACCATTATCATTCGCTTCGAAGACGACGCAAAGCCCCTCCAGGACGACCCCGAGGTGGAAGAAATCTGGCCCGACACCGAGTATGTTTGGCAGGGCATGGCCAAGGAAATCCAGGATACAAAGGCGCTCATCGGCACGGCCAAGGGCGGGGCTTCCGGTGGTGAGGCTGGGGTTGAGGGCAAATGGCAGCGGGAGGAAAAGTTCGTGCGCAACACGCCCGCACGTCTGTCGGGCGAGAAGACGCTTCTCAAACGAAGAGCAGGCTCACACAAGAACGCGATTCGCATTCGTATGAGCGAGAATGCGCAGGAGGAATCGGGCTTGCTGCGGGAGCTGCGCACCGGCATCCTGGTGAAGCGCAAACGAGAAGGCTCGCACCGGTTCAAAGCCCACTTTGAGATCGAGGCTGAAGCTGATATGCGATACGACGTTGTCAAAGGCCTCAAAAAGTTGGTGGGCGCACAACATATCACCGAGCCTGTGGTGTTCGAGCCTGGTATCAACTTTCTCGACACTAATGACGTGGCCGGTATCAACAACCGGGAGCCGGATGTCGAGATGGTGCAGGCTTACGGGGAGGCGGTGTCTTGGACGGAGTTAGCGAACGTAAGTCGCAAGGTAATGAAAGAGAATGGCAAGTGGAAGGAGATTGTAAAGGGGGATTGAACCCCCACAGCTCGCGTCGACACCTGCATGATGGGTGGGTGGCATCGATGTTAGCCGATTCCGCCCGAGGAGAGGGGAAGAGGCTATTAGGGGTTGCTTGTCATCCAATCGTTCTCATATAGCAATGCACCTCGTGTTGTCATGATTCTGCCTTGTTTGTGATACAAACTTTGCCTTATGCTCAGGGATAACCCTGCGCTTTAATACATAAGTGTTAAGGAAATAAGAACTTTAAACTAGGCTTAGAATATTTGAATTATTAAAGTATGTATTTATATTAAATTTAATACCTAACTTTATTTAATCTCTTAATACTATTAAGTATAATATAAAATTTAAATTATTATATATATTTAAATATATTTATATATATATATTTTATTTAATATTTATTATTTTTTATAAGGGTTTTTTTTTAATTCTTTTTATATACCTTGTTTTATTTCCTGACTAAAGTAATTACTTAAATAGGTAGTTAATATCCTACCTACCTAACCTACAGGTACCCTAGTGTGGGCCATACTTGGCGGAGGCGCCTCCCCGTGAACTGAGCGTCCACATTGTCCCATGTTTCTCTTCCGGCCAGCCCCAAGTTAACTACCTATGTACATTGTAGGTCCCAGTCAATACGTCCCTCAGCCTACCCAACTTCAGAACTTCCTGGTGCCTTTGGGCTTTTCTGGCCCCCTTCCTTTTCACACTGGCACCTGCCTGCTCGTCCGCTTGTCCTAGTCATCCATCCCAAGATGAATCGTCCGGAGAACCTTGTCAGGTCCATCAGCTCTGAAGGCAATCAAGGCAAATACGAGTAAATCCGCCCTTCCAATAGCGGCCGTGCAGATAGTGCTAACATTGGGAAGAATCTACCTTGTCGGATTTCCCCGCAGACGTTCCCACCGTGAACCGGACGTATCGTCGCCGGACGCTGACCCGGCCGACTGGACATACCTTGCGCCGCACCTCGCCCCCGAAGCACGGGTATTTGACTTTGTCCTTTTTGGAGAAGGTGTCGTGCCAACAGATGTTGGTAACCCTTCGCTTGATGAAATCCCTGTTGCCAGTGGCGAATCAAGCTTTCAAGTGGAAGATAGAGACGCGGACGACAGCGACCAAAACAATTCGGGAAAACTCCAAGACCCGAGGAATGCGGATGATACACGGCGATCTTTAGAGTTTCCTAGACAGGAGCGATCGTGTTCCGCCCAGGGCTTGCTGCAGGAGGCTCAGTTCCTTCTCGACGTGTCCAAAGAACCGGACCCAGCCAGCAAAGAGGTGAGTCGAGACGTGAGGAGTGGCTGGAACTCCAACACTCATAATCTAGATCCTGACTTTGAATTAGGCTGAATGGAGGCCAATCATCTTTGTCGGATACGGACTTGGTGGAATCGTTGTGAAACAAGCCATGGTCATCGCCAACACGGACCCAAGATACTGTGATATTGCCTTGAGAACACACAAGCTCGTGAGTTGATGTCTAACTTAGTATCGCTAGCACTCCGCTAAAGGTATCATGCAGATTTTTCTCGCAACTCCAGACAAAGAAGCCGATCTTGAAACCTGGGAAGAATGCTTGGATGAGATGATAAAAGATGCTGGCGTCAAGATCAATGGACGAAAATCTCGCGTCTTGGCCGAACTCGCTGATTCCGTCCAAGATGCGGTTTCATATTTTCGCTGTGCTCTGAATTATCGTATTGAGGACCTGACCGGGTTCTCGGATCACGCTGGCACGGCCTCCTTGGTGAGTCTTGCATCCGTCAACCTTGCTTGACGCTCTCTGACCTCCCTGTCTTCACTAACTAGATACTGAACAAACAGCCATCATTTACAGCCACCCGTGATGATAGCTCCCGGTTTCAGTCAGGCAGTCTTCCACCATCCCCACTCCCCACGAACCAGGGTCGGATTACCAAACGTGACCTGAGGTGCCTTTTGTTTCCCAGCACCCTTCTAACCGATTGTGAGCATTTCGCATCTTTTCTCTCTATGAAATTGACTCGCTGCCATGCGAATTGGCCATTACTAACTTCAAAACCTAGATATGTGGGACATAGAGCAGCCACTGGCAGGCTCTTTTTATTCAGACCTTCTCGACTTTCTGCAGGTCTTATCGCCATCAAACCATCCAATCCACCGTAGCACAGTGCTGCTGGCGCCCGGTCAAGATCTGGATCTCGACGTCTACACCCATCACGTCTCGAACTGGCAGGGCTTGGAGCAACAACACTGGATCCAAGTCATAGGACCCTCCGGTTGCGGCAAGGCCACTTTGGTGAAATTTGTCGCCCAGAAGATCATGCGGGATACTTCCAACAATTGCCTTCTTCTAGAAATGTTTTTGGAGCCCTTAGAGATGATTGACCTCGATCTTCTCACCCTTCTTCGATCATTCGTCTACCAAGTTGTGTCGCAACGCCCGGCAGTGTTTTCACACATTCGACCCTTATATCTGAAGCTCGACAAGTCACATGGCATGGCGAGGAAAGATGAGTTTTGGACCTTCCTAAAAACTCTCCTACGGGTGTCTCAGGACTGGAGGATCATCGTCGCCGTAAAGAACGTCCATCTTTGGCCCAAGGCAGCGCAGTCGGCTCTCATCACTCTGCAGGAATTCTTCCAGTCTTTGAGCTCCAAGTGCATGTTCATTTCCAGCAGCGCTAGCGAGCTTCTCTATCCCCGCCTCGCCTCTCGGCAGGTCCTGGATCTAGGAATGGACAATGATTATCGAGACGTGTCCGTACAGGGCAAAATCCGAAGTGCCTTGTTAGCACAACCAGCTTTCCTGACAGGGGTGCTTCCAGAACGTTTCCGAGGGTTGAATCTGCCAAAAACATTGTCTCTTTCCAGCGCCTCTTGCTACACGAAGGTCCTATCCCGGGCTTTCCTGCTCTCGACAGTTGAAGCAGCAGATGCTGCACTGAGGGGCTGTCCCAAAACTGATGGAGCAATATTCCAGCACGGTATTGAGACATTGCACCCTGATATCTTGAGCTGGAGTAGTTCAGCTATCTCCTGGACCCAAAAAGCAGCTCGTCCACTGCGGGCTAGAGAGCTTGCCGTGGCTGTCGCTCTTGGCGGGGGCGCTCACAACCTCGCCAAGCTAATCACACGTATCCCGGCATCCATTGAAACCGATATCAACCGACATTTGGATGTCTTCCTTCGTGTTGATGGCGACATTGTGCACTTAGCCAGTGCAGCAACTCGAAAGCTTTTGGCCCAGGACCTGCCTGGCGTCCAGACAGGAAGAAGCTTACAGCTCCTTACTCATGCGGAACTAGTGGACTTGTGTCTTCAGTACATCTCTACAGTTGTGGCTAAAGTGACTCAAGACCATTGTCTCGCGCAGGTGACTTGGCGTGAGCAGGTGAAGGATACCTGTGAGCGGCAAGGAGGACTACAGTTTCTAGACTACGCGGTCCGGCACTGGCCCACGCACTATCGAGCTCACATCCAGCTGGAGGGCGGATGCAAAGGCCCAAATCAACAAGAAGGGCCAGACAAGCCTTCCAGTGGACCTGGTGAGGAGTCTGACAATTTAGAGGCCAAGGTCCTATCATTCATGACCAACGACATTTCAAGGACCGGGTGGTATCAGTTACATCGCGCTAGATTGGCCCCAGAAGAGGGTATCGCCGATGATGTTGGCGCACTGGAGGTCGCCACTGAGCTGGGTCTATCATCTATTGTGGATAGACTGCTGCCAACTGAGACAACGGAACCTGCCAAAGCCGCTACGACTTTTCCCATCGACTTGGGGATACTTTTGCGCACTGCGGTCAGGTATGGCTACTCCGATCTCGTAAACCTCTTTCTCTCTAAAGGGGCCAAGAGAAAGGATGCTATTATAGAAGCAGCTAGTCTGGGTCAAGTCGAGTATCTTGAGAAACTGCTCCCAGACGAGATACTTCAGGATGACCATGAACGCTTGATGGAATCCGCCCTCTCCAGAGCAGCCCAAGCCGGGAGTCTTCCTAGTGTCAAGTTTTTTGACAAGATCAGTCTGGACTGGACTTGGAAAGATTCCAAAGAGAGAACAGTGTTACACGCTGCTGCGATTGGTGGCAACGTGGACATTTTGAACCACATCACACGGGGGAGAGCGCCTGGCCTCAACCAGAGAGACAAGGATGGGAGGTCACCACTGATGGTGGCAACTCAGATGAACCATGTTGTGTTCGTGGAGGTCCTTTTGGACAAAGGAGCTGATCCGAAATTGGGTGACATGGAAGGGAGGACTGCACTCCACCATGCAGTCATCCAGGATCCTGACATCGTGACACTCCTTCTCCAATATGGCGCCAGCCCGGTCCAACCTGACAAGGGAAGGCAGACCCCATTACACATTGCCTGCCGACTTGGCGATCTAGGTGTTGTCACTCACCTGGTCAGGGGGGTACCGAAGAGTGGAGAATCGATCAACCCTCTCAACGAGGATGATGAGACCCCTCTCCACATTGCAGCCAGCTCTGGCCACTCGACGATCGTCGAATTCCTCCTTGATGGGGGCGCTGATATATCTGCCAAAGATAGCAAGAAGCGGAGGCCGATCGATCTTGCCGCGGCGGGCGGGCACCTGGGTGTGTTCGAAGTGCTCTACAGCAGATCAAACCTGAGCCCTTCAACCATTGATGCCCTCGTGAAGCAGTCAGCCGAAATGGGCCAATTGTTGATTGTCCAGTTTCTTTTGGAGAAAATCCCCAAAATGGACTTTCTGGTAGGGGGCCAATCACCCCTTACAGTGGCCGCTTCGAAGGGCTACTCCGAGGTTGTGCGTCTCCTGCTGGAAAGGAAAGCCGATTCTGGCTTTTTCGATGATGACGGCTACACGCCGCTTGAACACGCCGCTTCCAGGGGACACACGGACGTCGTCATAATTCTCTTGAAAGCTGGAGCAGATCCCAATGTCTTGGATGAAGATAGATGGACACCCCTCCACCACGCTGCTTTTCAAGGCCTACCCAGGATGGCTGAAAGTCTCTTGAACCATGGAGCTAACGTTAACGCGCAGACAATCCTGAAGGAGACAGCCCTCTATCTAGCGGTGGATCATCCAAACATGGTCCAGAAGCTCCTCGAAAACGGGGAAACCGAACTAGCGCCGTTCAACTACAATGGCGAGACCCCGCTCCATCTGGCTGTCGAGAAAGGTTATGTGAAAACCGTCAGACTGCTGGCAAATAAAGACCGCGATCTCATACATATTCCAAACGAAGACGGATACACCGCATTGCACCAGTCCATCAATAGGGGCCAGCATGGTACGGTGATTCTCGACATACTCTGGTCCCAGGGCGGCCTGAATTTGGAAAGTGACAGCTATCGAAGCAATCCTCTGCTTCTCTACGCCCTGAGGGAGGGCAACCTGGATGCCGTTCGTTTCTTCCTAGCACGAGATCCAGCGATGGCCGCTATCAAGGACTCTGACGGTTGTTCTGCTCTGTACGAGGCAGCCAAAGAAGATTATCCGCAGATTTTGGACGAACTTCTCAAAGCTTCAGATGAGCTTGATGTCAACACTGCCACAAACGACGGTCAATCTCCCCTGCACATCGCCGCTATGATGGCCGGCAGGGATACGGTCCAGAAACTCATTGACCTAGGTGCGGATCTGGATGCGGTCAACGACAAGAAGGAGACGGCCGTGTATTTGGCAGCCTGGGACGACCGCACCGATGTCGTCAGGTGCTTGCTAGACGCCGGGGCCAACCCCAACCTTTGTAGTAGCAAGACCTGGGCTCCATTGCATGCAGGTGCGGACTCGGCTGAGATCCTGGATGCATTGTTGTCACACGGAGCCGACGTCGACTACGTGGAAAAGATCGGCGGATGGACGGCGCTGATGATCGCAACATTCTGGGAAAACGAACGGGGCATCCCGAAAATGTTGAGTTGGGGAGCCAACATCAATCTCGGTGATGGGCAGGGCCGGACGGCGCTACATTTTGCAGAGGAAACAGACAATCCCCGTCTAAGCGAAATGCTGCTCGATGCTTCAGCAGACGTCACTGCGGCGGATGATTCTGGCAAAACTCCATTGCATTATGCTGCAGGGTGCTACTACGCTGGAGAGAATGGTGTGGTTAAGGTCCAGAAGCTCCTGGAAAAGGGTGCGGTGATGAACTGCAAGGACGGCCAAGGAAACTCGCCTCTCCACTCCGCAGCCAGCGCGAAAAGTGACTCACAGCTACTAGTCAAGGTGCTGATCGAGGTATATCAGGAGAAGAATCTCAGCATTGACGAAAAGAACGACGAGGGGCGAACACCCTTTCACCAGGCTCTCTGTTCTGGCACCTATGACACGTCAAATATTCTCCTCGACATGGGAGCAAGCTCAGATGAACGAGACGGCGACGGGACGAGTTGTCTAGCTTTGGCAGCTTCCGGAGACGACAAGAAACGGAAAATTGAACTACTTCTCAATGTCGATGGCCACCGAGAGGGGCTATCTCCACCGTGGACTTTGGACGACAAAGTGGCAGCCTTCATGGAGGTAATAGGCACTGACTGGGACGCGGCCAAGTGTCTCGCCGAAAATGACAAGAACATATTCCAGCCCCATAACGATAGCTCCACTGTTCTTAGGATGTGTCTAGATTCTGGACAGTACGAATTGGCCGGCGAATTCCTTCAGCTGGGTGCCGACCCGTTCTACCACAAGGACGGGCAGCTTTCGGCCTTCCAGCACGCGGGTCTGACTGAGCCAACAAACCACCCGTTCAAGAATGCCTGTCTAGAGATGCTCAACAACGATCGGCTGGGGCTTGACCCCCAATTCCAGGCGTTGAGGCTGAGCATAGAGAAAGGCTGGACCGACGTGACCGACAAGTTACGCCGTTGGCAGCCAGAGCTCATGAGGAAGGGGATCGTTGACAAAGATGGATGGACCATTGACCACTTTTTCTCTCAGAGCAAGATCACAGACCCAATTGATGGTGTGACTGCATCATTTGACAGTAAAACCCCCCTCCAAGCTCCAAATAGGCTCATCTACCCCGAATTTTGGAAGCTACAAGAGGATTTGGAGGAGGTTATCACTACATCGTCGGATGGCAAGAAGGTTCAGTTTCTGCGTGAGTCCGTCCCTACTCCTGGTTGAGACAGCCATTCGAACGAGACGTGATTAACAAGTTCAGAACCATCCTCCAGGCCTAAGCTTATCAGTGTTCGGGCCGACAATCCATTTCCGCCTCGAGGTGTCAGTAACGCTGCCAATTACTTCGAGGTTGACATCTTAGGCGGCGAAGGTGAATGTAATACCCCAACGATGATCGGTGTTGGTGTCTGCGGAGAGTTTGTCGACTTGAGTGACGGGTTTCCCGGCTGGGCGACGCATGCACCGTCCTCGGGCTACCACGGCGACGACGGCCGCATGTACGACTCCGCTGTGGCAGAGGAAGTAGGCATCGTAACGGACAAAACGTTCACGGAGGGAAACACAGTCGGCTGCGGCATTGATTGGAACCAGGGGGAAGTCTTTTATACACTGGACGGAGAGCGGATTGGTGAGTATAGCATTCTGCTTTTGATGACCAGTTGAAGTCTTAATGCTAACGAGGGTCTTTATCACAGGGCAAGTCCGGACACCTGTGATCTACCGGAAGCTGTATCCTATAATTGCGTTTGGGGGAAGACCTTGTGCAGCAGAGGTCAACTTTGGGGGCAAGGGGTTTAAATTCTTGATGCCTGTTGCTAAGAACGAGTAAGCAAAGTAATTGAGCTTGGGATTATTATGGTGCAAATGAAACTTGTTTTCCAATATTTTATTGCTATGAATTTAGCGATGTGCTCTTATACTATGGGTAGCGGCTATGAAAGACCAAATTCAATCAAACATAAAGAGGGTTGAAAGTGTTGGAAAGTAGCGGAGGTGGGGAGGCTTTGCAGCTGGATGTAGGGGGGTCGTTCGATCTTCTCTGTCGGTTATCCCGGCTTCAAATATGATAAAGAACACATTTCTAACATATCATAGCATCATATCCTAATGCTAACACAGTGGCCTTTTTTTTTCTTCTTGCCTTTTTTGCCACCTGTGGCTGCAGGCGGTCGAAAACTCATAGCTATCTACACAAGGAGTATTTAACTGCTCTAACCTCCGCAGGGGTCGTTCTCTAAGCCAGCTTAAGCGCCTATGCAAGGCACTATTGGCTTTAACTGACTGCAAGAATAAACGGGGCATTGATCATATCAAAGAAAGAGATCGGCCTCGGTTGATTGTTACCCCTTGAGCCAGGTTGGGAAAGGACCGGACCATGTCTCTGGCAACGCAGGCAGAAGAGGTAGTACCGTAATTGCCGGGTGGAAGACACCCAATGACAACATCATGTTTATGGAAGACACAAGTATTGTCGTCATTGGGATCGGTAGCTTCTGAGGGCTTAAACTCATCGTCCAGTATCCGACAGGCGGCCTCGAGTTCTTTGGCGACTAGCTCTAACATTGCAGAAGAGTTGAAACGCGAGCGGGAAGCAGGTCGCGTTCGACCGCTAGCGGAAGCCTAAGAACAGTGGAGCTAAGAAAAGAGAAAGAAAAAAAGAAGAGAGGGCTGACTTGAATTGTAGATAAAAGCTTGGACGTGTTGAAGATGGGTTTGGGAGAACTTCTCGAACCGCCCACGGCGTGTCATGGAAATTTTGTGTAATGAGGAAACGCTCTGGCCAAGACTAGAAAGGCCTGCTGCGTAGCATATGAAGCGCCCGGGACAAGCGAGGCTCAAGGCTAGGGAGCAACAATGCTCAGCACCTTTGGGTAACGAGGATGAAAATGTCCTGTTCGACAGAGCGGTAAGCTAAGAACTAGATGAAACGACGTTCCGAGGAATTTCGGAGTCCAAGCGCAGTTTACACACATTATTCCTAATCAAAACTATTCTTGTGTGGGATCTCAAACACCCTTCGCAATCTCGGCCTTTGTCCAGTCCGTCAAGCCCCCCTTGGCGATAATCTCTTGCAGATTCTCAGGAAACTGGCCAACCTTTTCCTCCCAGCGCTCTCCACCCTCGCCTTCCTGCACCTCAACGACACTCCGAGCAACGTCCCATGTCAGAGTCCAACCTGTACGCCGTGTCGGTATTTTCTCCGATGCAGGGAATGCGGCCCGAAGGCGCTCGACGAGTCGTGGCACTTCCAAGCCCAAGAGCGCGTTGTTAATGCTGTTTCGGGCAAAGATGCTGGAAAAGGTGCTGGCGACGACGAGCGGGATCTGGTTGGCTAGGATGGCCGTCGCTGCTTGTTCTCGCGATGAGCCGCAGCCAAAGTTGCCTCCTGAGACGAGGATATCGTTGGGTTTGGCGATGGACCTAAATTCAGGGTCATAATTCTCCATGCAGACCTTTGCCATGCCCTCTTTCGTAATGTCATCCTGATATGTGTCTAAAAAGGGTCAGTTGGGTTGCTCAGACCGGGAAAAGTGCAGCCAGAAAGTCACCACTCACATTTTCCAGCATAAATGTTGTCGGTCTAGAGAAGGAATGTTTAGTACACGAGGTTCATACACTGAGTTTGGAAAACCCACATCAAGGTTATCAGCATCACAGAACAAAAGCTCGCCAGTGATCTTTTCTGGAAAACCTGGAAGAATTCGAGTGGTTGCCTTTGCATCATTGCCGTCGCCCTTGGGGACAGAAGCCTCCACCCTGTCGATGAAAGACTCGAGTTGCTCAAGAGCGCTGTCGAGCTGACTCAAAGGAGAGTCCGGTAAGCCAGTGCCATAGCCGAATTGCACACCGTTGAAGTTCTCGGGGGCCTTGTATACACCGGTGCCCGAGAGCCTGCCGCTTAGGGCGCTCGCAGCCACAACCTCGGGGCTAGAAAGGTAGGCATGAGCGACTGTTGGCACAATTAGTCTTCGAGAGCAAAATTTCAAGGATAGAACTTACGTCTTGAGCCCATCCGGCCCTTGAAATTGCGGTTCGAGGCAGAGATTCCAACCTCGCCATCCTCCAGCAGGCCAGTTCCCAACCCGATACAAGGTCCGCAAGCAGCAGGGAGAGGAATTGCACCGGCGTCAAGTAGCGTCTGCCAGCTACCCTCGTCTTCGGCGATGGTCTGCTCATTGATCGAAGCTGCCGCAATGTACAGCTTGACATGGTCTGCGATCTTCGGAGTCTTGCCGCCGTTGGCCTCGGCGGCATCCTGGAAAACTTTGGCGGCAGCCCTAAGATCGGAGCTTCGCGAGTTGGTGCAGCTTACGATATAAGCTTTATCAACCTTGATGTTCTTCGGCTCAAGCTCGCTCAGCGGGGTCGAGACCTTGACAGAGTTGGGTCCTGAGATGTAAGGTGAGAGGCTAGAGAGGTCAAGGTAAAGCTTCTTAGCGTATTGGGCTCCGGGATCAGCTTGCACGGGGTCGGCATATAGCTCGTCAACCTTTTCGTGTGTGATTCGCTCCCGGGTAGTTCGATCCTCGTGCATTGCCGCCTCTGTGGCCTTGTATCGTAGCCAGCGCTTCAGAGTCTCATCGATGGGGAACTGAAACACACAAGAATTAGACATGATGCGTTGACACAGATTGTGAAAGGAATATACGTGCCATCGCAGAAGTTGCTGACCACTCAGTCGACATGTTGCTAATAGTGAGGCGGTCATCGACAGGGATACTTGACATGGTCTGCTCGGAGCCAACGAACTCAACGCTATGGTTAAGCACATCTGTAGGGAAGAGGCCACAGAGCGCTACGATAACATCCTTTCCGGTCACACCAGGAGGCAATGTCCCGGTCAAGGTGACCTGCACCACAGGAGGGACCTGGAACCAACTCTTGCCGGTGGCCCAGACCGAAGCGGCGTCTGATCGGACTAGGGCAACTCCTAGGGAGCCTATACCTCCATACATGTTGCTGTGACTATCCGAGCCAACGCATAATGTGCCCGGCCAAACGAAAAGCTCTTCGATCTGATCAGGTTAGCATGGACTAATAGGGGGGTCTATAAGAGGGCTTGCCATGACTTGGTGGCCGATGCCATGGCCGGCGGGAAAAAAGGCAACGCCATGTTCCTTGGCAAATTCTTCGATCAACCGGTATTTGCGGAGATTGGCTTCAGTCTTGGATTGAACTTGATGATCAAGCGCAAAGACTGGCTGCTTCGGATCCTTGATTCGCGTGGCGTCCATGGACCTGTAGCAGTCAATAGAGTGGCCTTGATGGCATCCCAGCGGATGCTTCAAAAGGGTGAACGGAAAGCAGTCGATTCGGTCTCTCACATGAACTTTTGGGCAATTGGCCAGGTGTTATCGTGACTAAGACACCTATGAGGTTGTATCTGAACGTAGTCGCCACTTCGTATAATCGTGCCCTCTGGGAGATTGACGGCATGGCGTTGGAAGATCTTTTCCGTGAGGGTTTGCGGTGTCTTGCCCTGAGAAGTGCTGCCAAGATTGGGCCGGAGGCTGGATTCCCCCGGCACTTTCGCAGATGAAACTGTTGCTTGATGGACGCTTGTCGTGTTCAATGAACGGCGGGGGGAGTACTGGTATGGCGAATGGACGACATGTTGGCTGCAGACGGTTCGACTTGACATGCGCCTGGTTGCTCGGCCGAGCGATCGAGCCCAAGGGGCTGTCAAGATCTAGGAACGTCAGTCTTTCTGAGGAATTATTTAATTAATCGTGTGGGCTTACTCACTGCTCTGTACAGCATCTCTTTTCTAGGAGCGCAAAGGACTCTATAACCAATCGCTGTCGTGAGCAACGGGAAAATTTTGAAAACAGCTTTCGTCCATTGACTTCCCCAGACTTTTTTACCGGGGGTTAGTCATGGCACAGTGGAGAGGTGCCGACCTCGGAGCGTTGTGACCAATTACAGTTGGGCATTTATTAAGGCCTCGCGCAGCCAGATGTGGCACGACTGTGGCCATCGCAGCCTAAGCTGCTTTGTCAGCAAACGAAGTGCCTTTCGGAACGAAGAAGAGAAAGGTTCCTTCTTCCGCGCCCTCCTTCGTA
>JABCKD010001217.1:0-11979 GCA_013186415.1 Fusarium sp. NRRL 66088 | reverse complement strand
CCCTTGTCCTCGTCCCCCCATGTCTGTCACTCTCACTCGCTGCTTCCCCCCTGGCCATTATATCGTCATTGCGGCGTCAGGGTCCACCGGAAAAAGAGGATCCTCCCCCTGTCAAACCCAGGAGCGTGCATCTGGTCCGTTGAGAAGAAGTCCTGGATCCAACCAGAAAAACGCGTGGCGCCTTTTACCAACGTCACCGGCCCGCATTCACACTCATTTTTTTTTCTACTGTCAATCGAATCGAGCATTTTGCCCATGACGCTGGAAAACTCCGCCTTTTTTCGTCCGTCTTCCGCTCCGATAGAAAAACACACGAATCTGCCCACTCTAGCCCTGACTATGCACGGTACAGTAGCATATGCCATCCGGGACCCGGCAGAGTCTAGAACGGACGGGTTTTCCTTCTTTTTAGGTCATGATCCTCGCTGCAGAATAGACCACACTCTCTTGTCTTCGCGTAACAACACCTGGTAGAACTCTTTTTTGGTGTTGGTCAAGCTTGAACCTCCGAACCCCTTGTTTGACTCTTTTTTTCTCTTGTTCAACCTCGCAGCTGTTCTGACGGTCTGGACCCAGGTCTGCATGAGAGTATGGGGATACGGGGCTTCGGCATGACGTAGATACTGAGACAGCACCTGATGGGGGTAGAAAATTGCCCTTGCAACTGTTTCACGACATGAAAGCAATCTCAGTCATCCTGAAAGTTCCATGCTTTCAGAATCAAGCTGAATTCGTGGGACATGGGGCATTTCTTTCTTCAGCTCCTGTCAAAAAGGGAAAAAAAATGCCTGACGGCTTTTCCACTCGACCCCCCAGCCTTTCTGACTAGGCTCTGTTTCAAGGCTTGTGCTCTGGCGTTCAGGGCTGAGGCAAGCCAGGATCTTGGCGGGCTGGTGGTACACGGCATGTTCCAGATCGTGAGCCTTTTGATCCAGAGGATAATCAAGGACTGACAGCTCCATCACGAGCTGAGTCTTTTGCTGACCGTGTTGCCTTGTCCTAGGGGTTCTTGATAGCAAGTTCTCAACTCTTTGTGACAACTCTCCTCCGTGTAACTGGTCTCCTTCTGCAAAGGCTCCGGCGAATTGATCCATCTAAACTCTCTGCATTGTCTGTCCCTCGGACGACTCATGTAATGCTTGTGACATGCTTTCCTTCTGAGACCTTATTCATCAATTAAGCCATTGGCTTTCCGTCCACCGAATTCGTCCGTTCCCCATCCCACACGCGATATCGAACCAGGCCTGACCTGGGGCTAGAGCCGACAGCCTCGTCCGGAGATGGGCTGCCGTTTCATTCTTCTTTCCGTCCCAGTACGGTTTCCCGATTAGGCCCCTCCAGTGTTAAGCGCACACCCTTTTCCTTTTCCTTTCCTTGCCGGGGACGCACACACACAAACACACATCGCTTCACCGTCATCCACATCGAAGGGCCTGGACCCTGAGATCATCGCCCCCCCTTGAAGTGATTATCAAATCAGCCTGGGGTGTCGCACGCGAGTTTGGTCGGCGAACGGATCAGCGGCGCTTGCTCGCTCAGCTGGTGACTGCTTTCTAAGCTACCGCTCTACAAGAACCTCCTTTTTATGTGGTAATTCAAGGACTCGTACAACACGGACGGATACGGGCATGATTACTTCAAGACAAGAAATGACAAGAAAAAAAATCATCGCGGAACCGCTCAAGTGGGAACTTCTTTCATAGTTGGCCGGGGACTCGGGTCAATATCCCTGAAAAACAATAACCCCCCTCCCCCGTCCCGCGCGCTGCTTGGTGGCCCTTTACCGCCAGTTTCCAAGAAACCTCCGGCCCAGAAACGATGGCGTCGATTCCAAGCTTTTGGTCCTTTTCCCTCTCTCTCTTCCCATCCTTCTAGACTTGGTGCCACTGCTACGAGACGCCGCCTCGCGGGTCCCCAACGTAGCCACGCCAGGCCCAGCCCTAGCAAGGCGGACCCTGGAAATCTTGTCTTGGATCTGGGAGCGGGAGGGGCACGAGGATGGAAAGAGAACAGCATGTTGCCTGCTTACTTGGATAATAGTGAATATCCAGGTCAAGGTCTTTTCAGACGCGCCTATTCCTTCTGCGCGTGATTTCTAAATTCTCTCTTGTCCCCCCCACGCGGAGGGGGACTTTTTACCACATGGCATTCTACATCGTCCGGAAGACCCTACCGAAGCCAGGCGACCCCTCATAGTCGCAAGCCCTGCCTGCCTCAATGACGTACGTTGGACCGTTCTAGATGCTGACGGGGTATGTTAGCTAAAGGGACAACGCATCAGACAAGAGAAGAGAGAGATTGCCCGCGCGGCTTCTTGAACATGACATATTCCAACTCACACGCTCAGCCTCTCGAAAGTTGCCTCGTCGGGCGGTTTTTCTCTATCCCTGGTCCTGGTGGTTGCCAGCCACGCCGATCATGCAAGCCCTCTCACAACACCACGAGGGTAGTTCCCCCCATCCCTCATCCCCCATCCCCAAGGCGGAACGGAGACAGGTGAAGGGGTTCACCTTGCAGGACCAATTGATTCCTGATCGAGTAAGCGGGGGAAGGAAGAGAAGGACTCCAACTCTGGCATGACTAGCTGACGGGTTTTTTTTACGTGTTTTTCGCATCCTCCGTTACCGTTCGGTAGTCCCTTGATGATGGGATAGTCTTTAAGCTAATTCTCAGCTCATCGCGGAGCCAAGTCATCGGGCTTGGAGGTCCAAGTGTCAGCTCTCATAGCTGAGCTTAGGGTTGCAAGATAGACATACGAGCATGACGGGAGCTCTCGGACGCAGCTCAACGTCATCAAAAGTGTCTTGTCGGTAGGTAGTCATAATCGCCGAGTTAAAATCCGAGACTTGTGCCCTCCACCTTCTAAAGCTCAGTGATACTCTCGTATTGTAGTCTCTGAGAACTCTGTGTGTAGCAACCCGACTATCCTGAAAGATACATGGCAACTTGTTTCAGGCATATACGGTAAAGCTCGGCTATTGTGATTATTCAACTATCCTTTCAGGTACTTGTGTCATCACTCTTGACATAGCCGAGAGTTTACTAGTCAAGTGGCTGGGAGATCTATCTCACCCAACTACGAGATCTAGTTTTTTTATCTCTCAGCTATAAGATCAGCTCATATGCATGCTACGCAGAAACTCTTTCGCCATAATATGCGTCCATCCCAACAGACGGCCGTTTCAAAAACGCCCAACGGCCGAATGCATCATGCAGGCCTGAGTGCATTATTAACCAGGTACTTCAATAGTCTTATTCGAGGGGCACATGTGCTCAGTCATGATGAGCACATCACTCTTATAATTAGCTTGTCTCTTTCTTCTCCGCCTCCCCGATCTTTTTTACACACCGCCAGGTTTCTTTTCGTTTCTGGCTTAGATACAACCAACACCGGGGACAACCCGGCCGTAGACTATGCGGGTCCGGGGGACGGGCTCACATGGTTGAATCTCCCAGTTGACTTGTTGGTCATGACCCGGCGTCAAAGCACGTGCCGGCAGTCCGGCAAACTTCTGCATAAAGACGGGGAACAAAAGGTAGGGCTCTATCGTTAACTATCGTTAGACTCCAACCGGGAAGGAATGCGGCAGAGCCTAGCGTCAGACACACGACTCGTGAGGACGAGAAAAAACTCCTGAAACTTGCGGGTATCGGGACACCCGAGTGGGAATGGAATAGCTTCATCCATTAGCCGGTGTGGGTGTTTTTTTTTACAGGAAGGGGATCTGGTTAGCCTGGCAGGCTGGACCCCGACGCCGTGGCTTGCTCTGACCGAGTCAATGACGCTCAAGAGTCAAACGGTTTGGGCTTTTTCGAGATGAAACCCACAAGCGGAAAACCTAAGGTGATGGTATTCCCGGTGGCTTTTATTCAGCAAGAATGCCTCATACAGCTAGGGCTCAAGACTCTTTTCCGCCATGGCGCTGACAACTCAACACCTGGTTAAGGAAAAGCTCCAACAACTGATCACACGTGGCTTGCGCATTGTCCTTGATATCATCTGGCTAGAACTTCCACGGGGTCTAGGTCTCAGATGTCAGCGGAGCGATCTCTCCGGACCCTGAAAAGACCTAGACATGTTGGGTGAAACCTGCACAAAAGTCAATGGGGCAGCTGATGCGGAATAAGACAATGCCATGGGTCTATTTGATTATCTGTCATATGGGTTTTTGGAAGTTGTTGTTTCCGTGCCAGCTGTGAGTGTCACTCTGTCGTCGTGGAGGCAACAAACACACCTTGAACCAAAACATACCCCCTTATTATCCACCAAGAGCTGAGGATTGCTTACCGGAACGGTCCTGGTCGTCATTGACTTTCAGGTACAGGTAGCTTTGATTCCAAAAGTCTCAAACTTGTCGTTGCTCATGTCATCGGCGTATTACCTATCGTGAGATAATCTTGTAAACTTGAGCTGACATCTGTGGACAATGAATCCCTGGACACTAATCCCATGTCTCAGCAAGCTGACAGCAACCGTCACTCAATCATGCACATAAAATAATCGCGAATGCGCTTAGCTATCATTGTTTCCGCTGGTACAATTGATTATCCTTACAACTCCCTCCCGCTGCCATGTCCCAACCCATCTATGAATAACCAGATCCCCATTGCGGACCCGGCAGATGTACCACCAGCAGAGACAGAATAGCGATAGATCGATAGAAAAAGGCGCCTCCTCTTGCGTTTTCTTTACTTCCAGAGCTTGCCCAGCGACACCTCCTTGTCGTCGTGCTTGTTGAGAATCTTTGCTGTGGCCAGCTCAAAGTCCTCCTGCGTGACGTGAACTCTCCTCTCACGGAGGGCGTACATACCAGCCTCTGTACACACACCCTTGAGCTCGGCACCAGAGCAACCGTTCATCTTCTCGGCAATCTTGGTGAGGTTGATGCCACGGGTCAGGTTCATCTTGCGGCTGTGGATTCGGAGAATGTCGGCACGAGCCTCGACGCTGGGAGGGGGGAACTCGATCTTGCGGTCGATACGTCCTGGTCGAAGGAGGGCTGGGTCGAGAATGTCGAGTCGGTTGGTGGCCATGATGACCTTGATGTTCTTAGTGGGCTCGAAGCCGTCGAGTTGGTTTAGCAGCTCAAGCATGGTTCGCTGAACTTCCGAGTCACCTCCAGAGGAGCCCTCTACTCGCGAAGAACCAATGCTGTCAATCTCATCCATGAAGATGATGGAAGGAGCATGCTCTCGGGCCATGACGAAGAGTTCTCGCACCATTCGGCTACCCTCTCCAATGTACTTTTGTACCAGCTCGGAACCTGACACTCGAATAAACTTGCAGGCAGTGTGGTGGGCGACGGCTCGGGCCAGCAATGTCTTTCCGGTACCGGGAGGGCCGTAGAGCAAAACTCCCTTGGGCTGTGCAATACCGAGCGACTCGAAAAGCTCAGGATGCTTGAGACCAAGCTCGATAACTTCCTTGATCTCCTTGATCTGTTGGTCCAGACCACCAATCATGTCGTATGTACTGTCTGGAACCTTCTCCACCATCATGAGAGAGACGAGAGGGTCGACCGAAGATGGAAGCATCTTTTCGAGTTTATAGCTGTCGGACAAAAGAGTGACTCGTTTTCCAGGTGTGAGCTTGCCGATATCGACACTATCCGATACATCGACGACTAGACAAACTGTAAGTATTATCGATTGGGCGAGGGGTATGGAGTAAACGTACCATATTTGCCTTCTGGGTGCACCTTGACGAGAACCTTCTTAGTACTCATCACCTTGACAACCTCGCCGACATAGGATCCGGGCTGTTGCAGCAGACCCAGCTCTTCTCTCAACAATCGTACGCGGGAGTTGTAGTCGTTTCTCTGGGCCTCGAGGCGACGAAGTGCAGCTTGACCCTTGAGGATCTCGAGCTTCATAGCCTCGATCTTGTTGTGGTAGTACGCGTCCAGCGCCATCTTGGCGGAGCTCCCTTGACGTCAGGGAAACGATGTCGAACTAGATAATTCGTAGAGCGAGAATAGGGTGTTGGCGTGATTTGCGCAAGGTGCGGATGGGAGTGAAGGCGGAGGATATGATGGAAATCGGAGACTGGGTCGGTTGCGATGAGGTTGGAGCTCGATGACAAGGCTCCAGCTTGTCTCGTAAGCCCCAGGCGAATGCATAGGCCAGCTTGAGTGCAAGCAACTGCATGTGGTCGGGTTTACGTTAAACCGAGATCCGAGAAGTGTGGTCTAGGGTAGGTGGGGAGGGGAAGCAAGGCATGCACCTCTTGGCCGGTGGACACGGCACCCATGCTCAGCTGCCCAGCACTCCAACTCCAAGTCTGAGGTGCAGGCGATACCCCACCTGAACCTTGTCGATCGAGACACCAACGGTATCTAGACATGGTCACATCAAGGTAGCCTTGATCGACAGCTCGGTAATGGCGGCTCCTTCTTTTGCTTGGCTGCTCTACTTTTCTTCTTGGGTATCCTCCAATTCTTCTGGCACAGCTTTAAGCCCTCTCAATCTCCTCCTCGATCAATCCGCATCAACAGCTGCACGACAGCGTCTGTGCCAACCAAGCTCCTGGAGTTGCAAAATGACGTTGCCTCCACTGGCCACTGGACCAGGGCGCACGCGCAATGGGCAGCCAGACACGCTAGGCCATCCTGGGTAAGCTAGCTGATCACGAGCTGCAAGGTTGGCCAAGTTGTGGATCAAGCAGAGGAACCTATGCTGGGTGGGTTTTGGGGATTGACATTGTGTACAGTTGATTTGTGTGGTGTTGTGCAGGTAAACATCCGACCTCTCCTCTCCTCTTGGGCAGGATAAGGATAGCGGCGCTGGTGCTGATACTTTGTGCCATAGCTCGACCCGCCTGAGACTTTGCTCTCGATTCATCCTCTCCTTCCCATCATCAGCTTCGAGCATCTTCCTGCTCATCGCAACTTTTGGTTTCCTGTGGTGGTTTTTTTTGGCAGGTTCCTCGCAGTCTCAGACAGCAACCAACACCGAAACCAGTTTTCTCACCCGGCGACGCCGTCTATCGTTTCCTCTTTTTTTTTTCTTTTAATAATACTCTCACGGTTGGGCAACAAACAAAGCAAAGCCCCGACATCTCAGCTCAGCTCATTTAAATCACCAGACCCAACGCAACCCAACTCGACTCGGATCTTCATCGCTTGGGCATCGCATCCTCCGGTATCTCGGCGCTGCATCGTAACATTGGCATGCTCGGCATTCCCACTTCCATTCGTCGTTCAAGGACAAGGACAAGCATAACCTTGATCTGAAATTCTTTTGCAACTCGTGCTCTATCTCTATTTGCCTCCGCCGTCCTACAAAAGCACGCGAGGCCATCGTGACAACCTCGTGTATCCTTCAGTCGACCTGCGCTGGCCCCAGTGTCACCATTCACCATGGATCCCTCGAGGCGAGAAGGCTCGTCAGCTGCGCGCCCAGGCGACTCGTCTGGTGCGACGTCTCCGGCAGACACGCGAAATCCTCCTACTCGAACCGAGTCAACAACTCGTGCCGAGGACGACGGCTTGTCCGAGAGCTTCCAGTCCACTGACACAATGCGACGTAGGCCTGAGGGTTATGGTAGGTTTCTCGCCAAATATGTCGGGACCCAGGAGTAATCTTAGCTTTCCAGGTTCGATAAGCGGACCGGCTGCCTCTAGCTCTAATCTTCAACCCGCCGAATCATCCCAAGAACGCACTTCCTCTCGACCTTCTCAATCATCGCGTCCCCCCAAGGGCCCCGAACGAGTGCGATCCGTCACCCGACTTCGAAAGCCCCCTATGCCTCGACGCCCATCCTCGACGCCCCATCGCGGCGGTGTCTACTCTGTTGACGACGAGGCGCACGAGGTCGAGGCCGACGCTGCTGAGCGCCAGCAGACATACCGTCGCAGACCACAGCTCCCGACCCAGCTATCTCGCGTCCACTCGCGCCAAGACGACAATGATGATAACGACGACGATGATACCAATGAAGATACCGAAGATCCCTCTGATAGCGCCGCCGACAATGAAGAACCTCACGCAGAAGAACTTGATCTAGAAGACCATGTCGACTGCGAATCTGATGGCGAGGTTAGCGAGGCTGAAAGCTTCACCCTCAAGGACCGACAGCAGGCCATCAACCAGACCCATCCTTTCGGTATTCGTGTATGGAAGCCTGCGCTGTACAAGAAGGATCGTTCGATCCAAAAGTTTGCCCAGGCCGATATTCACTCGGCTCCGGGTGGCAGAGTGAGCAACTGGCTCCTTGCCTTTAACCTATTCTGGACTCTCCTATTCGGTTGGTGGATGGCCTCTCTGGCAGCTCTAGGCGCCATAACCTGTCTGCTCTTCTCTGCTGCTCCTAGTGGGAGAGAGTATGGAAGAGTCCTTTGGGGTCTTGCAGGATATCTGTTTTACCCCTTTGGCAAGTTTGTGCGTCTGGAGAAGGACGAGGCCTACATGGATGAGGATCAAGATGAAGGCCGTAGCATTTCAGAGTACGAGCAATGGCAAAGCGGAGACCTCGAGTACGGGCGACTCTTTTTCGGACCTGATCGCAATCGCTCGATCATAGGGCGCTCGAGGAGAAGCCTTGATTCTGAGCCCAGTGAGACTGAGAGTCTGCTCGGCCGCGGTCGACGTGGTGAGAATTCTGAGTCTGAGCTGCCTCGAGCCAAGCGGAGATTGTTTGGTCGTGGTCAGTGGAACATTGGTCGAGTCATCTTCTTCGTCTTCTTCTACTGTCTGATCTCACCCTCACTCATCATCGTGTCCGGCATCTGTTGGTTCTTGGTGTTTTGGATTCCCATGGGTAAGGCGACATTCCTGCTCTTCGACCACCTACGACGACACCCTCTGGCCTTGTCCTTCGAGACGGACATTAGATACGTCCGGGGCGATGATTCCACGACGTCCTCGATTCTACTTTGCACCTACCGTGCTGTGGGCTCCAGATACTGGAAGTATACGGTGGACGGAACCAACATTTTCCTCATCAACCTCATGGTGGTTGTCGTCTTCGTCATTCTCGATTGGCTCGTCCTCGAGAGCGTGTTCCATGTGGAGGGCTTCATTACGTCGCCTGCCTTCTTGTTCGTTGCTGGTCTTTTGTCCATTATTCCTCTGGCCTACTTCATTGGACAGGCCGTTGCCTCTATTTCAGCTCAATCCTCGATGGGTGTAGGTGCCGCTATCAACGCCTTCTTCGCAACGGTTGTCGAGGTGTTCTTGTACTGTGTTGCTTTGACTCAAGGCAAGGGTCAGCTTGTTGAGGGAAGTATCGTGGGCAGTATCTTTGCCGGTATCCTCTTCCTGCCTGGTATCTCGATGTGTTTTGGTGCCCTCAAGCGAAAGACGCAACGATTCAATGCGAGGTCCGCCGGTGTTACGTCTACCATGTTGTTGTTTGCCGTGGTTGGTGCTTTTGGTCCGACCCTGTTCTACCAAATCTACGGAACTCACGAGCTTAACTGCACTGAATGCGAGGACTACGGTTCTGGGGATAACGGCCGAGACTGTCGTCGTTGCTACTTTTCGCAGGCTCCTTCGCTTAGCGACAGGTTCTATCTCGAGGCAGTTCGCCCTTACTGCTACATGGCTGCAGCTATGTTGTTCTTCTCGTACCTCATTGGTCTCTGGTTCACTCTCCGAACTCACGCGGCTGTCATCTGGAACGCCGAGATTGACGAGAAGCGACATGAGGAGCACATGCATTCATCTAGCCTTCGACCTTCTCAGGCTCATGCTACGGTCGTTGGTGAAGCCAGTGGAAACGATGTGCGTGATTCTCACCTTTACAAGCGCATCCTGGGCCAGTCATTGAAGCAGTCTGGACTGCCCGAGGAGCTGTCTCGTCAAGCCTCTACCGTCACGCAGGTTCTGTCAACTTCCAATGGCTCTACATCGACTCCACACGTTGTTCCCCCCAAGTCCAGCGGTGGCGAGCCTGGTCGCTCCACCCTTCACGTCCCTGGTCTCAGTGATGCCGACAACAAGCTTCTTGCCCGCGAGGTGGCTGAGATTGCCGCAACTGCTGCTACTATTGCCTCCCGTGAGCGTATCTCGAGAAGGCCATCTGCTCTTCCCGTGGCCCACGCTTCAGGCTCTCGTCCCCAGGCTGCCATGCGTCCACCTCACCATGAGGCCGAGACAGAACCCCCTGCCACTGAAGCCCATGCCAGTCACGGCCACGATGCCCCCAACTGGAGCCGTACCAAGAGTTCCGTGATCCTCCTCGGAGCCACTGTTCTCTACGCCATCATTGCTGAGATTCTGGTTGATACTGTGGATGTTGTCCTGGAGAGCTTTTCGATTGATCAAAAGTTCCTTGGTATTACCCTGTTTGCACTTGTACCCAACACCACTGAGTTCTTGGTAAGATCCCAGCCCGTTCATTCTCTTGATTAACAGCCACTAACCATGTGTAGAACGCCATCTCGTTCGCTATGAACGGAAACATTGCCTTGTCCATGGAAATCGGTTCAGCCTACGCTCTGCAGGTCTGCCTGCTGCAGATCCCCGCACTCGTCTTTTACTCTGCGTTCTGGCCAGGTGTTCCTACTGGTGGTGATCCAGCACTGTATACCTTCTCCCTCCTGTTCCCTCAGTGGGATATGGTAACGGTTATCCTGTGCGTGTTCTTGCTGAGCTACATGTACGGAGAAGGAAAGAGCAACTACTTCAAGGGAAGCATCCTGATGCTGACCTATCTTGTTGTTGTGATCGGTTACTACTTTAGTGGCTTCACCTCTGATTCTATGGGTATGCAGAGGTTCGACGTCATGGGAGCCGATGGTCAGTATCAGAGTTACAAGACGATTGGGAGATCGACAAACGGAAGGGCATTCCAGGTTTGAATGTGATTACTTGTTTAGGGTAGGGGGAGGGATGGTTGACATGGGAGAGGGAGGACTGGTTGTCTGGCTTTAATATCGCACATACACTACACATACATTGAGATGCCCGTTTCATGGATGATGGCGTTCTCTTCAGGTTACTAGCTGTCAATGTTGGCAGTTCGGCTTGGGAGGTGGCATGAAGTGTCATTGCATTGGGCTTGTTGGAGTTGCCTGTATTACCAGGTTCAGCATGGGTTCGGTCGTTACAAGGTGTTGGATGGCATATTGTTTTAGTTCTGTAAATTGTTTCATAGGAGCATTTTATCACATAGCAAACACGCAGCATGGACTTATGAGACTTGAAACTTGTTTAACCACTGTCTTTCAAACAGCTGTGATATGTACTGGTATTGACAAGGCCGCTTTATGGGCCACATGGGTAACGTGTATATACAAAGAAGGTCTATGCTGTTCCTCCATCTTCCCCCTAACCCCTATTTTTGAACCATTTAGGCCTTGCCGAAACCAGCAGAGTTAATGACACTCTTGGCATCGTTGTAGCTGGAAGCCTTGGCAATAGTCTTGCCCTTGAAGTTGCCAAGGAAGCTGGCGTCAGTGCCACCAAGAGCACCAGAGCTGCCGAAGCCGTTAAGCTCGCAGTTGCGGCCGAGGCTGGCGGCGCAGGCGGTGTTGGAGCTAGTGGTGGTGCTGCCGAAGAGCTTGCCCTTGTATCCGGAAACGACGGGGTTCTTGACGTTCTGGAAGATGTTACCCTCGGCGAGGACACTGCCGGAGTCGATCTCGAAGGCGTGGTCGGGGATGTCGTGGAAGTAGTTGTTGACGGCGTGGAGGAGGGTGTTGCCGGCGACCTTGGGGGCACGGCCGGAGCTGTGGTAGATGTAGTTGTTCTTGAAGGTGATCATGTCGTTGGCTCCGGCAAAGTAGATGCCCCAGTAGTGGTAGGTGTTGCAGCTGGCGGACCAAGAGCTGGTGCCGTCAATCTTGGAGTTGGAGATGGTGACACGGTTGCAGGCCTTGTTACCGAGGACAATGTGCTGACGACCGACGAGAGAGGTGGTGACATGGTCGATCCAGATGAGATCGGCGTCGTCGACGGTGATGGCATCACCGCCCCAGACGAGGCTGGGGTTGAGGTTGGTAACGTGAACGTTCTGGATGATGACGTTCTTGGCTC